>JABTTQ020001784.1:0-109852 GCA_016081115.2 Rehmannia glutinosa | reverse complement strand
CGTGTTGTACTTCGTTTCCAATTACGTATTGCTCCTTAAGAAATAGAAGGCGACACGTGTCCCACTAAGGACACTACACAACAAGTGACATATGTCCCTCAAAGGACACTTACAACACCAAGCTTGACATGTGTCCCATAAAGGGCCTCTGACTATGAGGCGGATCGTTAAGTATTCAACAACAAACCGATTCATTCTGAGATAAGAAACCGGGACATGTGTCCAAAGGACACTTTACAACCATTAAATCGACATGTGTCCTCTAGAAGACACTTATTATTACAAATTAGCACGTGTCCATTGTAAGGACACTGTATAGTCTTTGACATCATCCTTCCCGTCACTGGACATTGTAGTAGTCGAGTATTTCTTTTCGACCAAGCGTTCGTCCAAAACAATCCGGTAAAGCGAATCTATGTCTTCATCTTCAACAAACCGTGGTGTCGGGAATCGCTTGAACATTTGAGAAATATATGTCGCCTTCTTGGTTATCTTCTTGGTGACATTTCGGGTTAATCAACCACATGGACTTATCACAGTGATGTATATATAAAGGCTCGATCCCCGGTGGGTTTGGTGGAATCTTGTTAAGAACTGGAGATGCATGCATAATTCATTAACCTCAAATACCGTCGGTGATTGATCGAGGAAAACCTTCCATTTAAAATGTAAAGATGCTCGGTATAAATCGATACCACTTTTCCCGTTGTGAAATATTGGTGAGTACCATGACAATGTATAAATCCGGACATCTTTGTTCCCATCCGACTACGCTTGTAACATTTCTTTCCAATTTTGAATCTTTTCATACCATTCAAGAAAAGTCGAGATCGGATGACTGGTTGATTTGATTTTGGAGGAATGATAAAAAATCTTTAACGCATTTCCAATGAATGATAGTAAAGGTGGAAAAGACACCACAAATACCATAGACCATGTTTTGGAATAGGAGAGCAAAGGAAATAGTAAGGAGATCCCATAAAAGGGTTTATCTCGATAAAAACATGCCCTCTTTGAGGATAATTAACTTGAATAACAAACTTGGCTATGTTGATAAAATATAAAAATGTTTTTGCGTAGTTTTGCAAATAACTTAGGTTTTGAAGGTGTTTTTGTGGGGGAAATTGGCCTTCGAGGATATGCCATTAATATAATCGAAAATACTTTTCAATATATTAATCAGAATGGTTGTGGATGCGACAGATAATGGGGAACAAGATTGTGATTTCCTTTGATAGGCGTTTAATCGCGAACTCGAGCATTTCAGAAAACCAATCTTTAAGTCGCAATAATTATTTTCTTCCTGGAACATCTTGCTTCTTAAGCTCCACACTGCCGAAACCCATGTATTGTCCATCTCTGGCCTATGAAATGGTGACCACAAGATGAAACGCAAACTTGATCCCATTCTTCACAAGGATTTCTTTGCAGATGCATGGTGCTTCTGGAGAGAATCTCTTTGATTGACAAGTTTTCTTCCAAAACTTTAGCAATTCTGAGCAATGTCTTTGGCCTGGTGATACTTTCCATCGATTATTTTCATTCCCAAAAACTCAATATTTGTTTGACCGATAGAGCTCTTCTTTTTTTCAGGATAGCATGATACCATGTGATTGAACAATGTCCAAGAATTGGTGTAGCAAAGTCTCATGCTCTTGTTTGTTTGATGAGAGCATTAAGATGTCATCAATGTAGATTAGGTGGTATGTAGGATAGGTTCGAAAATTTGGGTCATTGCTTTTGGAATATGGAGGGTGAAACCTTCAAACCAAATGGCATGACTTGTCCATTGGTATTGGGCTAGGAAGGCAAAAAAGTTTTATATCTATCCTGGGACAATTCCCAATTGCAAAACCTTGACTTCAAATCAAACTTGAAAAGATTTGGGCTTTAGAGAGTTGGGAAAAAAGAATTTGAGTTTTAGGTAAAGGGAACTTATCATCAAGGAGGAAATGGTTAAGAGCTTTGTAATCAATAACAAGCCTTTTTTTTCCTCGTACCTGTTCAGCTCTTTTGTTGACGTAGAATGCAGGGCAAGCCCAGTTTGATTTTGTGGGCTCAATGAGTCCAAGAGCTAAGAGTTGGTTGAATTCTTACCTCGCAGGTTCAGCTCTTAAGGTCATTCTTGGATGAGTGGCCTTGGTAGCATTCACATCTTCATTCTTTTTTTAAAGGGAGTTGAATAAAGAACTTGGATTTTTCAAAGTGGTGTTGGGTGATGGAAATGCGCATGAGAGTCTGCACAACACTTGAGAAGCTGGTTGGTAATATCTCCTTATTCTGGAGGTGCTTCTGATAGAGTAAACAACTTTTGGATGGTGGTGTAAGGTTGGAACTGTCTCTTGTACTTCAACCCATGAGGTAGAATCTGTAGGCTTTTAGCTTGGAAGAACAAATCGAAGCCCATCAAGATATCTTGTCCATGGAGTCTCTTGCCAATAATCTTCATCCATATAGTACGATCTGGAAAGAGTTGAATTCCAATTGGCTTCTTTGTAATGAGCGCGCGGTATGAAAAGTCGTCCATCACCGTGCATAGAAGTATTCGTGATGACTTTGCCAAACATCTTCGGTAGTATGTCGATTCATCATTGATTTTAAATCTCCTCGTATCAAATACACCAATAGTCTTGATTGGTCTATCATACTTAGATGGTAGAATTTTCACTTCAATATTTGATACAAAGACATCCCTTCTTGGATCAAGGAACTGGTCTTGAGTGATGGTTGTGACTTGATCATAAAAATTGGGAGCTCGGAGGATGAATCTTCTTCTTAACTTCTTCTTCCTGGTCTTTCGTCATCGGTAGAATATTGTATTGCAAATGCGATATCTTCATCTTGCTCATCTTGTTCGAAAAATAAGGACTCGATGTCGGCATCATCTGCGTGTTGGCATAATTAAGTCGGAATACTTGTGATGCCAACTTTCTTTGTTTTATCCTTCTTGTTAGGGCAATTCTCTGCAAAATGCCATTTTCTTCCATAAAGGAAACACTGTTTGTCGACTTCTTCGAATGGTTTCCTTCAAGAATCGATAGGCTTTATTTCGTTTCGCCTTCTTCGGATCTTTCGATCTTTTTTGGGAAGTCGAAGATGAGCAAGTGCGATTCTCCTTTCCTTTGCACTTTATCTCCGGATGAGAGTTTTTGCATCTTGATTTGAGGAGAGTTCTTTTGTCAAGCACATCCTGATGAAGACTTGTTGCTCACACATCTTGTCTAGGGTTGCAAACGTCATCGATGGATTTCGCCTGAGATCGATTCTTGAGACTTCCCTCCGGAAGCTTGAATCATTACTGTAACTCGGGCTAAAGTTCTTTAGGTAGAGACGCCAGATAGACATGTTCGAGATTTGGATCATTGTAACCATTCAACATGTAAAACTTTTCGGACATTCTTTTGTAATGTCTATCCAAATCTTTCGTGTCAAAGAACAACATTTCATGGCAAAATATTCTTTCTCTGCCAACTTGTTGATAAGAGTAATATCTCCAATAAACTCTTGGTGAATTTCTCCAAGAACAAGTGATGGAGTTGAAGCATTATAAAGTTGGAGTTATCGATACTCACCAAGGCTTTGAAACCATTCATGCAAGATACCAACAAATCTTGAAGAGAATTCCATGAGGATTTGTTTTATTGGCTCCTTCTTTTGCTAGGCGGAGGTCAATCCATCTTTGCAAAAGAGTGTAACCTCTCTCTTCTCTTACGGATTGGAACATCATCGTTGAAAACCATGGACCATTTGTTGGTTTGGAGGATGAATCTGGAGGGCGAGGATGTGGTCCTACTCTTCATTTCCATATCTTCTTGAACTTTGGACACTTTGGTTCATATATTGCCTAACAAGTTAAATGCAGCTCAAGGTGGAGATGAGTATAACCTTCCAATCTCCATCGTGTGATGAACTCGGGTGGCCTTGTTGAGTTGAAGGAAGACCACAGTAATCCATTCTGGATGATTGGATATACTCTTTTGGATGAGTACTCTTGTTGAAGATGATGGATTTGATGTGTTTAGGCCAAGAGCCACGATTTCTGTATATATTGTATGGACTAACAACTGGGGTTAACCATATCAGGAATATCTGCTTTAGCACACTCGTTTATATCTGCTAAATTTCATGCCATAATTGGATATAAGAATGCTAAACTAGATGAATATCTTGAAATTAGTTTACCTTCTGGGAATTCAATAACTACTGATTCCATGGATAAATGTGTAAATTTGGATATAGGGGGAAAACATTTGGAAGCTGATTTATATGTTATTGGGATGAAGGATTTTGATTTAATTTAGGCTGGATTGGCTTAGCAAGTACGACGCTGACATTAAGTGTCAGGAGAAGGAAATAACACTTGAGAATGATGAAATAACATTTTATGGTGTTAAGTCTAAGTATATGCCTAAAGTTATAACGGCAATGAAAGCATTGAAGATGCTGAGAAAAGAAAATTGTCAAGGTTATCTCGGTAAACTTGATGGTACCTCGATAATGGAGGCGTCACCTGAGATGTACCTATTGTATGTGAGTTTTTGGATGTATTTCGGAGGAATTGCCAGAATTCCACCGAGATAGACAAGTTGAGTTTTCAATTGATTTGGCACCTGGAGCGGCGCCAGTATCTAAGGCACCTTACCATATGGCACCAAAAGAGTTGCAAGAACTAAAGGTGCAAATATAAGAACTCTTAGATATAGGGTTCATTCGACCTAGTGTTTCTCCGTGGGGAGCACTAGTCCTTTTTGTCAAAAAGAAAGACGGGTCACTTATAATGTGTATCGATTATAGGAACTTAATCAAATCACCGTAAAGAATAAGTACCCATTACCAAGAATTGAGGACTTATTTGATCAATTAAGGGTGCTAGTACTTTTTCTAAGATTGACTTGAGATCCTGATATCACCAATTGAGAATTAAGGAAAGTGATATTCCAAGACAACTTTTGAACTTCGTTATGGGCATTATGAATTCGTTGTAATGCCTTTTGGATTGAGTAATGCACCAAAGAAGATGTTCATGGACTTGATGAATCGAGTGTTTCATCCATTTTTGGATCAATTTGTCATAGTCTTTATAGATGACATCTTGGTGTATTCTAAGAATGAGGAACAACATAAAGAACATTTGAGGATAGTGTTGGAGACACTTCGCAGAGAAAAGTTGTATGCAAAGTTGAAGAAATGCAAATTTTGGATTAATCGAGCTTTGTATTTCTTGCGCATGTGATTCTTGCTCAAGGAATTGAAGTAGATCCAACTAAAGTCGAAAAATCAATGAGTGGAGGGCTCCTAAGAATGCAAGTGAAGTTCGCGAGTTTTAAGGTTTAGCGAGGTATTATCGAAGATTTATCGAAGGATTTTCGAAAATAGGACCCATGACTCGGCCCGACTAGAAAAGGAGAAAAAATTATTTGGACAGAGAAATGCGAGGAAAGTTTTCAAGAATTGAAACAGAGATTGACCTCTGCACCTGTTTTGACAATTCCTGACCCATCTAAGGAATTTGTCATTTATAGTGACGCATCTAAACAAGGATTGGGATGCGTGCTGATGCAGCATGGCAAAGTGGTTGCCTACGCCTCAAGGCAACTGAAGCCACATGAATTGAACTACCCTACACATGATTTGGAGCTAGCTGCTATGGTTCACGCCTTAAAGATTTGGAGACATTATTTGTATGGAGGAAGGTGTGAAATTTTCACTGACCACAAAAGCTTAAAATATCTGTTTACTCAGAAAGAGTTGAACATGAGGCAGAGGAGGTGGCTAGAATCGGTTAAATATTACGACTACACCATCAACTACCATCCTGGGAATGCTAATGTAGTTGCTGCTGCTCTAAGTCGTAAAACCAAAGGAGAAATATCGAGTTTAATAACTGAACGAGAAGAACTAGTGAATGAGTTTTCCAGAATGAGGATTGAGGTAGTTGTACCACCAAAGAGTATGGAAGCAATATTGACAACTTTAGTTGTACAACCTACTTTAATGGGAGAATTAAAGAAGCTCAACCTCGGGATAAATTTTTGAATAAAATGAACGAATGAGCCCAAAAGGGAAATGTTAAGGGGTTTCTTTTAACAGACGAAGGTGTTTTAACTTATGAAGGGAGACTGTGTGTTCCTAAGGAAGAGGAACTTAGGAAGGAAATTCTTGAAGAAGCTCATTGTACACCATACACGGCTCATCCTGGCGGTACAAAGATGTACCGAGATCTAAAGGGAATATTTTGGTGGAGAAGTATGAAGAGAGATATTGGAAATTTTGTAGAGAAATGTTTGACTTGTCAACAAGTGAAGGCAGAGCACCAAAGACCCTCTGGTTTGCTAAAACCACTTGAAATCCCAGAATGGAAATGGGAACATATAACAATGGATTTCTTGGTAGGACTTCCGAGATCGATTAAAGGAAATAAGGCTGTTTGGGTCATAGTAGACAGGTTGACTAAGTCGACTCATTTTCTACCTATCAAAATGACGTACAATATGGAACAATATGCTCAAATCTACATGAGGGAGATCGTGAAATTACATGGAGTGCCGGTGTCTATCGTATCAGACAGAGATACAAGATTTACATCGAAATTCTGGAGAAGTCTGCAAAGTGCAATGGGCACAAGGTTAAAATTCAGCACAGCTTACCATCCACAGACAGACGGACGGTCTGAAAGGACGATACAGATATTAGAGGATATGTTAAGAGCTTGTGTGCTCGATTTGGGGAGTAACTGGGAGACTTTACTGCCTTTAGTGGAGTTCGCTTATGACAATAGTTATCAAGCGACGATTGGGATGGCTCCGTATGAAGCATTGTACGGGCAAAAATGTAGATCGCCATTGTATTGGAATGAGGTTGGTGAGAAGAAAGTTTTGGGGCCAGATCTGATTGAGGAGGCTGTAGAAAAGATAGCCAAAATTCAAGATCGAATCAGAATGGCTCAAGATAGACAAAAGTCATATGCTGACAGAAGGAGAAAGCATATACAATTCAAAGAAGGAGAAAAGGTGTTTTTGAAAGTGGCTCCTATAAAGGGTGCTATTCGTTTTGATGAAAAGAGAAAATTGAAGCCAAGATACATTGGACCATTCGAAATCCTTACTCGTGTTGGTGACTTGGCCTATCAATTGGCGCTACCACCAAGTCTGTCAAGTGTGCATAATGTTTTTCATGTTTCGATGCTGAGAAAATATGTTCACGATCCAAGTCACATCGTGAATTATAAGGATTTAGAAATTAACAAGGACTTGACATACGAAGAAGGGCCAGAGTCAATTTTAGAACGCAAGATCCACAAACTAAGAAATAAAGATGTTGCGTTAATCAAGGTTCAATGGAGACGCCATGGCAGAAATGAAGCCACCTGGGAGCGCGAAGAAGAGATACGTGCCAAATATCCAAATTTTATTATCCAAGGTAAAAACAATTTGAGGACGAAATTAATTTTAAGGGGTGTAGGTTGTAATATCCACAAAATTTGGGGTAAATTTACAATTAGGGTTCACAATTGGGGATTCAAATCCCTAATTCTATAATTACGGCAGATTCAATTTAGGGTTTTTTTTTAACTCTTAATTAATCCGTTTTTTTTATATTTATTATAATTCAGAAAATTATTAATAATTATAAATACAAAACATCGATTATGCATATAGAAAGGTGCGATTTAATAAAAAAGAGGTGAGGAGTTTTACGATTTAAGAGGAAGAAGTGAAGAGACAGATTCTAACGTAAAACAATTAAATCTCAATCATCTCCAGAACTCAGCCCTATAAATTAAAGTTTTTCTCTTACAAATTTCACACAACTTCTCTACAAATTTCATTCAGGTAAAAATTCCATTGTTTATGTTCTTTCCCCCTCTGTTTCTTCTTACAACTTTGACAGAAACCCTAATCACCCCAAACCCACTGAGACACACCAACCTAGCCACTAATAACAAATTCTGGTTATTCTCTAACAATTTCAGAAAAAACAAAAAGAGAGAAGAAGAAGAAAATCTGAAAATTTTCGATTCCATTACCAAAAATCCGGCCGCTGCTTCGTAATTCTTGTGCCGTTCACTGCCTTTCTTGTCTTCTGGGTTGTGAGTTACAGAAAAAAAAATGAAAAAAAAAGAGAAAGAGGAAAAAAGAAATACGGGCGTGAGAAAAGTTGAGGGAGATGGAGAGATACTATTTTATTAAAAGGAAAGGTGGATGATGGTTAGGGATTAAAAAAAATAAGAAAGAAAGAAAATGAAAAAAAGAATGAGATAGGACAGCCTGGACATGGGCGTAAGTGTAAGAATGAGGAATTGGAATTTTTGGGTTTGGGCTTTTCTACACAAATTGAGGGTTATAGCCAGCCTTTTTCCAACCCAAACCAATATCTCCTATTTTCAATTTTAGTTCTTCAATTTCAATTTCTAACCCATCCAAATTTCTTAAAATAATTTTATTAATTATATTTTTTATATATAATATATGTAGGAATCGAGTATCACGAGGATTAGAATAATCACTTTTATATTCTACGAGGATTAACAGATATCAGTTGAGGTAGGGATTTTTAAATTCTTGTCTTTATATAATGTTTCACGCGAGTATTTTTATTTATATATGATATGCAGAGGAACTAGTCAGGGGCCGTAAATAGGTCCAGGATCAAAAGTATCCTCGGGTTAAGCCCCGCGTACTAAATTTATTAACTGGCCAGTCAGAGGAAATCACAGAGGAAAATTACATGTTTTATTATAAATGTTTATGCTTGTATGATTTATTATGTATTGACAAAAGTTGGTCCCTACTGAGCAAGTGGAAGCTCACCCCTTCATTTTTATAATTTTTCAGATTAAGGAGTCGAGCTGAAGATACGTTAGTGATGGATGAAGACCAAATTAAATTTTGGAATTTGAATAACTTTTATTTTATGTCTTGGAATATTTTGATAAAATTTAAATTGTAATGTGACTGGCATTTATCTGTAGTTAAATGTTTATGTTTTATTAAGTTATTTTCTTAAAACTCGTATTTTTATAATAGCGTTTTCCATAAAAGTCAGACTATTTTGATTTTGTAAAATCGGGGCCTTACACGTTCAAACCCAAAGGTAGGGATGAGCTAATGAAGAAAAACCTGACCGCGGCTATCATCTCAATGGAGATGACATCCCAGAAGTGGCGATAAAATATCCCACTAAAACCGTCTGGTCCTGGAGAGCTATCCGAATCCATATAAAAACCACTTCCTTAACCTCTGTATCCGAAGAAATGACTGTCAAGCTAGCATTACCTGACGCCCCTACTCTGGGGGAAATAACCTGATCAACTATAGTATAATCCGCAATGGTACCCCCAGTGTCCACGAAGAGCTCCTTATAAAAAGAGATATTGTGATTCCCGAGAACCGCTGTATCATCAGTGCAACTGCCGTCCACCATAGGACCCTGAATCCCCATGCGTCCGCTATGAATCTGGCTACGATGATGAAAAAATGTCGTATTATGATCCCCATCCTTAAGCCAAGCCGAGCGTGCCTTTTGCTTAAGGAATTCATATTGTAATAGCAATGTCTGAGATAACATCTTCTGGACGTCCATCTCCTTGTCCTGACGAGCAGTTGTATAGCCCAAATTCTCAATATCTGCCTGAACCTGACGAACGTGCTCCATCTGATACTCCACCATGCGATTAACGTCCCCAAAAACATCTCTGTTCCAGACCATAATAAACTGCCACAACCTCTTGAGCCTCCACATGACGCGCAACAGAGGGTTGGGCATGATGCAAGGATCATCCTAGGAAGTGGTAACCAAATCATGGAACGTGTCATGATAAACCCATATATGCTGAAACCGAAACGGAACCGAACCCCTGCTAATGGAAGATGAGCAAGAAACCAAAATGGGATGGTGATCGGATCCAATGTGTGGAAGAACTAAGCCCTTGACAACTTGCCAAAAAGAGAAAAATTGACAAGTTGCTAGGGCTCGATCCAACTTAGCCTGAAGGAGGGATAGAGGCCTTCGGGAGGAGCACCAACTAAATGAATTCCCGGTTGTCGGCACTGCAAACAAACCAGCATCCTCCAAATAATCCCTGAAATCCTGACAAGAGGCTTGGGATAAGGTACCACTGCCAGAGCGCTCCTGATGTCCCAAGACCGCGTTAAAATTCCCCATAAGCAGCAGATTAGTAAGACTCAAATTCCTCAAATCCAACCAGAGTGCACGCCGAGCAATATGATCACACAAACCATGAGTAAAACCAACATGAAAAACCATAGAACCAAATTGAACTTGCAGAACAATACATTGAGTAGAAGACCAAACCTGATTAAGGATAGAAATACCAGCATCACAGAAGATCCAAATATCCGGACGTCCGTTAGCCCGGAAGCTCTAAGCCACGAACCTTAAACCCAAACTATTCCAATAAGAATCTGAAATCGATGAAATGTCCACTTTAGGCTCACAAATAGCTAAAATGGAAGGTTTGTGTTTTCGACATAACGCCTTAAGAACATTGCAAGAGGCAATGTTCCCAAACCCCCAAATGTTCCAGAAGATGCAATTCATTGAGACGGTGGGGGGGTGGCGCCCGTGATGACCGCATGGTAAAAACCGGAGTGTGGTGTGCTACAGAATCTGACGATTGCAAATTGGCCACTTCATCTACATAATCAGCCCATCACTTTGAAGCTGCAAAATCTAATTCATTCGGCCCTGGGCGATCTGGCTCAATAGTAACATCATGAATTGCTGGTGATGGACCCTTCGTAACACTGTGGATTAATCTGGATTTAGCGAGTCCCGGAGCTATCCCGGAAGGCACGGCGAGAGCCAATCGGCTTTCAATGGATCTTGAACCGTAATAAGCGGGGATAGTGGAGACGGGCCGGTGTTGGAAGTAGGGGCCATAGGGACCGTTTCCCTAGTCAAATCTGCATGAGAATCTGCGATCGGGGATATCATCTAAATCTAGAGCCTCAAAAGTATTACAAATTTGTATATCCGTAGGATAAGTGACTATTGCGCAGGTAGGGGATCCTGCATGCATAGCCGAACCCGTATTTCCCATTGAGTCATCAACGGCCTTGCCCTTGTCCTGCTGCACAGGACGATAAACTTTTTGAACCCTGTAGCGTCCTCGCTTAACTGAATTCTGACGTGTTGCTGAGGCCCTAGAACGTCCATTGTCAGGAGATGTGCGCCTTTCCTTAGTTGAGTTTCCCATGGCATTAAGACGACAAGAAGCCGTCGAGTGTCCCGTAACATTACACTTCGAACAAAACTCAAGTAGTTTCTCATAACTGACTGACACAAAGGAACACTGGCTAACTCGTACTACCATAATGTGATCCTCCAACAGCTTTGCAAGATCAATATCAACCAGCACCCGAACGAAGTGTCCTAGAGAACCATCAAGTGATCGCTGATCAATTTGTAATAGATTTCCAATAGCACTGGTGATCCCCAGGATGGTATTGGAATCCCAGTACTCCAAACTGAGCTCGAATATGCGGACCCAAACACTAGCCACCGATATGTCTCTTCAAAAGCCTCTTAGCTAATCTGCAATTATTTTTCAAATTCTACGATCTTCTTCATAAGGTATGCTCTGTACGCAACTCTTTGAGGATCCTGTGCATCAGAACCATGATTGAAGTACCTGGCATAATACTATTAGGCACGGTCCCCTCAATCCATACAGCGGTTAGAATTCTTTGAAGTTTTGAATGAATGGCCTTCCTATCAGGTTCTGCCGGGGCTCCCGACACCTCGTGGTAAGTGGATATGGTCTTCGCACATTCTGGCTCGTAGATCCATAGTCGTATGGAAATCTATTTTTAATCGACTGGTGGTAATTGATAATCTTCGAATTTGGGGTTTTTGTGGTCCTTTGGCCTGCTCGCTGTGTTATGAAGATTCAGACTCTATAGATCATATATTTACGAGCTGTTTATTTGCTAAAGAGAAGTTGTTTTGCCGTATTTAATCATCTCTGCAGTATAGAAATGCAGCGACAGTTCAGTTCTCAAATTGCATTTTAGTGGAAAGTTGCCTTCATCTCAGCGATTTGGATAATTTGGAACATAAGAATTAAATGGATATTCGATAGCATTGCTCCTCAGATCTCAGCTGCTATTCTCCTCCTTCGGACATTCATTGTTGAATCTTCAGGTTCGAATTCCGCATATATGTCTAATTTTGTCTTTGATTTGTTGTGTCTTCGCAGACTTCATGTTAAGAGTCGTGTTAGACCTGCCACGGATTAGTTGTGCATACGGTGCTCCAGGGAAATGTGTTGCGGCAGGGGTTTTCCGTAATTGCAGAGGATCATTTACTGTATGTTTTTTTTCAGAATGTTGGAGTTGGATTTGCTTTTCAGTCTGAATTAATGGTGGCTATAATTGCCATCGAATTTGCATACAAATGAGGGTGGACGAAGTTATGGTTAGAATATGATTCCATATATGTTTGTGGATTACTATCGCCTCGGTCTCTAAAGAATCTATGGAAACATTACTGCAGATAAAGACTTACTCTTTATTACATCTCTCAAATGGAGATTGTGGTTTCACATATTTTTTGCGAAGGGAATCATGTGGCAGATAAACTATCCAAGATAGATCGTTTTTCTCTTGTTCAGACTTCGCTCCCGATGTTATTGGTACGAGAATTCAAAGTGACTTTCTTCGTCAAGTCTTCTTCCATTTCTGTAATCTTTTATGCTTTTTGGGGTACTCTTTTTCCTATCAAATGTTTAACTCACTGGGTTTTCTTTGGTAGGTTTTAACGAGGCCCGATTTTTTTAAAAGCTAACTGCTTGGCTTGTAAGCAACCCTAACATTTTCATTTTTAATAATAAGTCGAATTTATCTATAAAAATCTTCAAGGTGCTAAAAGACACTTATGAAAAGAGATAAAGGCCGAAAATCTTTCTTTGTGATTGCTCTTAAATATGTATCATTCATTTATTAGGATAAGGGTTTCCTTGTCTATTCAGCTCAGTTGAAAAGACTCAATATATATTAAATAAAGTTAGATTGGTAATCTTCAAAATTTCTGTTCGATCTTCAAGGTGCTAAATCTTTCCCCACATTTCTTGATCTCAAAACCATAATTTTTGCCCTTTACATCCCCGAACGGAGAGAGAGAGAAACCATCAACAATCCGAAATGGTAATTTACGAGTTCCACGATGCACGGATGGTGGGGAGAGCTCTGCCAGGGAGATGGAGGAGCACCCGAAGATTTACTGGGGCGAAGCTTTTGGCGGCGAATGAAGTCCGTGCAAAATCCAAATTCTTGTATTTCTTGAGGAAGCTTAAGAAGGTGAAGAAGAGCAATGGTTAGGTTCTTGCTATTAACGAGATATTTGAGAAGAACCCTACCATAATCAAGAACTACGGGATCTGGTTGTGATACCAAAGTAGAACCGGTTATCACAACATGTACAAAGAGTACCGTGACACCACCTTGAATGGTGCTGTTGAGCACATGTATACTGAGATGGCTTCTTGCTATCACTGCATCCAAATTATCAGGACAACCACTATTCTTGCTATGCTTTGCAAGAAGGAAAGTACCAAACAATTCCATGACCATATGATCAAGTTCCTGTTGGTGTTGAGGAAGCTGAGGCCGCCAACCAGGAAGCTCAAGATAGTACAAAGCATCCAGGCCAAACTTGTTCATGTAATTTTTTGTGGGAGATGTTATCAAATTTTTGCAATTTTCTGCGAACCAACAAACTTTGTTTTCTTTGGAAAAAAAAATCTTCAAGGTGCTAAATTCAAAAGTGCCTTTTAGAACCTTAAAGATAGAACACAAGTTTTGAAGAACACTAATCTAACTTTACTTCATGAATATCGATCCTTTTAATTGAGCTAAACCAATAAGGAAACCCTAATCCTAATGAATGAATAGTACGAATTAGACAACCATCAGAAAGGAAGGTTTTCGACCTTATCTCTTTTCAAAAGTGCCTTTTAGAACAATGAATATAGAACACAAGTTTTGAAGAACGTTAATCTAACTTTACTTCATGAATAATGATCCTTTCAATTGAGCTAAAAAAATAAGGAAACCCTAATTCAAATAAGAGCCATCATAAAACTTTGCTCATTTAAAAGGCTCAATATTTATCAAATAGAGTTTAATTGGTATTCTATCTTCAAGGTGCTCAAATGCACTTATGAAAAGAGATTAGGATCAACTTCCTTTGTGATAGATCATAAATGTGTATCATTGATTGATTGGTTAGGGTTTCCGTATTTGATTAGCTCATTTAAAAGTCTCAAGGAACTTGGTATTCTTCAAAACTCGTGTTCTATCTTAAAGGTGCTAAAAGGCACTTATGAAAACAGAAAAGTACCAAAAACCTTCCTTTGTGATGGCTCTCAAATGTATAAAACTAGTTGATTAGGATTACGGTTTTCTTATTTGTTTAGATCATTTTTTTAAATAAGTGTAAAAATATATAAAAGAAAGGAAAAAGTCCTGATCACAAGCCGATCAGGTAGCTTAAGTATAGGCCTCGTTAAAACCAACCCTTGGCAGAAAAAGGTACCCTTGAAAGACAAAACACCCACACAAGAATGCATAAATAAAAGCATTAAACAATTACTCTAAAATCGTCCTTATTAGATAAATCCACTTCATCAGCATAGTCCTCCTACCTTTTGGTAGAAGCCACATTTAAGGATTTGAAGATATCTGAGTGGGCATCGTCCAACATAGTGAGATTATGAATTGGACGGGTCGAGCCTTGGTGAACATCACAAAGAAGTTGTTGTTTAGAAGCCTCCAACGACTTATCCCGAATAGCCTGACAAAGATGACTAATGGGCTTGGCCAACTTGTATTGAAATGTCCACGGCCGCCGCTTGATATCAAAAGAAGTGGGCAAGGTGTCCCTCGTGAAAGGTGGGGTTACCCTAGATGCAGTATTCAATACGGTGTTATCAAATTCTGAATGTGCATCCAAAGTAGCCAATGAATATTCCCATTGAATTGCAGGATTCAAAGGCGAAGCCAGAGCTGAGCTAGCAGGCACGTGCGTATCCAATGCCACAGCCTTATCTTTGCCATCCTGGTTGTCCATATCCATATCCAAATAAGCCACATCCTCTAAAGCAGCAAAAGAATTCCCTACAGTAACACCACTGAACTTACCAAAAGAAACCGAGAAGAAACAACAAACTTTGTAGGAGAATGAACCACAATCACAAGATCATAATTATGGTCTGTAATAATAGCGTTCACTATCTTACCATGCATAGTTGAGACCGTAGTATCAATTGAGTTAGCAAAGGCCTTGCCCTTGTCCTTGGAAGTATGAACCAGACGATAAAGCTTACGAACTCTGGAATGTCCCCATTGAGAAGGGGGACGTCCAGTAAGTGATGTAGGCTCAGTAAAAGCACTCGAAAAGAAGCAGTCGAGTGGCCCGTGATACAATAAGCAGAACAAAACTCAGGAAGTTTCTACCAACACACGAACAAAATGGCCAAGGAAACCATTTAAGGACCGATCAATATGAATTGGGTTGCCAATCACTTTGGCGATCCCCATAATAATGCTAGGGCCCTAATATTCCAGAATTAGCTCAAAAGTTCGAACCCATACACTAGATATGGAAGTATTAACTTTGTAAGGGTTGAAATCAAGAACCCATGGAGACAAAACGACCTGAACCGGGTTAATAGCCCAAGACACACATGCTTGAGCCTAAGAACGATCCTAGGCATTTTAAAGTTGGACACAAAAATAACCATTACCTAGAGGAATTAATTTCTAATCATTATTAATACCCCTTAATGCAAAAAGTCGTTTATGAAGCGGCATGATAGGCCATGGCTTATTACCCTTACCAAGAAGAACACGACCAATCAAAAAATAAGCAGATTTCGAAAGACGTTGTTATGGTCATAGAGTAATACTCACCTTTTTAATAGGTTCAGGGATAGAATTGGGTTTACCATAAAAAATATTGGAAAAAGTAGAGATGGAAGTTTTATACAAAGAATCCAAACCAGGGTTTACCAAAGAATCCAAAAGTTTGGCTTGAACTGTCCCCGGGAGGGGGACCTCTACCTTGATATGGGACATTGAGAATGGCAATTGCAAACCACACAGGACCATGGCATCATAGGAGAAATTGAGGAGGGGACCACCTAAGTTGTTGGAGTAACAAACTACTCCAACTCCGCTTGAGGGGACCGCCACCTCCATAAGGCAAGCGGATTGAGCCTTTTGATTGAGCTAAACCAATAGAAAAAGTTAGAGCTAGAGAGAGAAAAAAGCTCTCTTCTCTCTCCTATGTTTTAGCCGTCCTCCCTTCCCATGCCTCTGGCGTCGCCGCCGGCAGCCACCACCATGGCACCACCGGATTCCTTTTATGGTTTAACGTCAAACTTCTCTTCTAACTACCAAACTCGATCTCAGCCGCACGCCAGGTCCCCGCACTCCTCCACATCGCCAATGCCCATAGCCGGATTGCCTAGCAATTTCAGGCCTTATCGCCCGCACGAGCATCCTGCACCACCTCCGTCGAACAAGGACGGCTTGATCCCCCCGGACGTCTACCTCAACGCCGCCTGCAACGCTCCGTACCTTCAGCGCACGGTACAGCGTGCGTTATCCCCGTCCGCGTTGTCCTCCATCCCCGCGCCTACTGCCACCCGCGTGGTCCCCCCTCGCCCGTTCTTGCGCCCGTGCTGCTCATGGGCATCCACCATGGGAGGACCACCCCAACCGCCTATGCTAGGCGGTTATTTTTTGGGGGGGCCCACTCTCTTCCCCCCTATGGTCGCTGAATGCCTTGGGGGTACCAACCCCCCTTTGCCATCCCTTGGGGGGCCGGGCCATGTCCACCTCCAAGACCGCCCCCCCAGGGGGGTGATGACCCCTGGGCTGCCGTCTGCTGTCTGCCCGGGATCCCAAGCATAGGCCTCCGTCAGAATTCGACTCCAACGACCTCCGTTTATGAAATGAACCTGCGACATTCGGCTCATAATTCGATACTCAACCCAATTTTGGACACTCTTTTGCTAAAATTGTTTCAGGTTCCAACCATCCGGATTCCACGTCTCAGGCTCCAGGTAATCCTACCTTGTTTTCCATAGTAGTTTCTGGTAAAAATCATTCTATCGCAAAACCGGTTCGTAAAGGTGATTACTACTCTGTTACCATCGATGATAATGTTTACCAGCAACGTCTTGCTGAATTTTCCTACTCGTTGATTGGAAGGGTTATTTTTGGAAAAGGTAACAAGCCATGGGCGACTATGCTTTTGCATAAACGCCTTACTAAATTATGGGGTATTAAAAATGACTGGAAACTAATTCCCTTGGGCAAGGGATTTTTTTTGTGTCAAATTGTTTAGTGCGCATGATCGTTCTCGGGCTCAGCAGCGTATTAATTGGACGTTAACCCTGGTACTATCCGCCTATCTCCATGGGTGCCTGATTTCAACCCTTATAAAAAACTCCCTGAGTTTTGCTCGAGGTGTAGCGTTACGGGACACTCCAGGGTTCAACGTCCACGTGCCCCGGGTACCCGTCAGAATTCAGTGCAGCGCGATCGCTCCAGGGTTCGTAAGGTTTATCGTCCTGTTCAGCAGGATAAGAGCAAGGCCGTCAATGACTCAATGGGAACTACGGGTTCGGCTATGCGCGCAGAATCTCCACCTCGCGCAATAGTCACTTGCTCTTCAGACATCCATCTTGGTAACACCTTTGAGGCTCTTGGTTCAGTCGACTCTCAATATCAGAATTCCGCAGATTATCAAGCCGAGTACCCGGCTAGGGTGCCTTCTCCCAAGGCCACTACTTCCACTACGGGAATGGTCTCCACCATTATGCCTATTACAGTTTAGTATCCATTGGGAAAGCCTATCCGTGCTTTGAGTCGTGCTTTCCGGGACAGCTCCTTGGATTCAGATAAAGATAAAATTCTCCGGAAAGTTACATCGGGACCGTCGCCCCCTGTTTTTGATGTTACAATCGAACCGGAAAGTTCAGAACCACACGAGATGAACTTTGCTGCTACCAAGAGATGGCCAGATTATGCAGATGAAGCGGGTCATTCTCAATCATCGACTCCGCGCACCACACGCTGTTTTTTACCGTGCGATTGTCACGGCGCCACCTCCCCTCCACTGTCTCAATGAATTGCATCTTCTGGAACTTTCGGGGGATTGGGAATGTTGCATCTCACAATGTTCTTAAGGCTTTATGTCAAAAGCATAAACCTTCGATTTTGGGTATTTGTGAACCTAAGGTGGACATTTCGACTATTTCCGATTCTTATTGGCATAGCTTGGGTTTGACTTTTGCAGCCCAAAATTTTTGTGGTAATGGACAACCGATATTTGGGTATTTCACGATTCCACGATCTCGCCTTAATCGGGTTTGGTCTTCTACCCAATGTATTATTTTACAAGTTCAATTTGGTGCTTTGATCTTTCACATTGGTTTCCCTCATGGCTTGTGTGATTACATTGCACGACGTGGGCTTTGGTTGGATTTGAGGAATTTGGGTCTTACCGATCCATACTTGTTGGTGATTTTAATGCGGTGTTGGGACATCATGAGCGCTCGCGCAATGATACCCTCTCCCAAGCATCTTGTCAGGATTTCAGGGACTTCATGGAGGATGCTGGATTATTTGCGGTGCCAACCATTGGGAATTCATTTACTTGGTGCTCCCCCCAAGGCCTCTATCTTTACTTCAAACTAAGTTAGACAGAGCTCTTGCAACTTGTCCATTTTTTGCTTATTGGCAGGCTGCCAAGGGCTTAGTTCTTCCTCGTATTGGATCCGATCACCACCCCATTTTGGTTTCCTGTTCTTCCGCCATTAGCAGGGGACCGATTCCGTTTCGTTTTCAGCGTATGTGGGTTCATCACGCTTCATTCCGAGATTTGGTTATAACTTCTTGGGTCTCTCCTTGTGACACGCCCAACCCTCTTTTGCGTGTCATGAGGAAGCTCAAACGTCTGCGATAGGTTATCAAAGACTGGAACAAGGAGGTGTTTGTGGATGTTAATCGTAGGGTGGACAGCCAGATGGAGCAACTGCGTCAGATTCAGTCAGACATTGAGACAATGGGCTATACCGAGGCTTCCGGGACAGGGAGTTGGATGCCCACCGAGACTCTCACGACGCCGCTGCGATCACAATCCGAATTCCTTAAGCAAAAGGCCCGCATCGCCTGGCATAAGGATGGCGATCGTAACACAACTTTTTTCATCGGCGTAGCATTCGTATGGGGCGCGCAGGATCCGAGGGGCTTATGGTGGCGGCGGTTTCACGCAGGCGATGCTATGGTCCTTGGGGATCATATTATTTCATTTTACGAGGAGCTCTTCGCGGACAACGGGTGTTCCACCTCGGATTTCTCGTTAATTGACCAGGTTCTAACTCCACAGGTTGGGGCGCGGGATAACGCAACACTAACAGCCATTCCCTCGGATTTGGAGGTTCAGGAAGCAGTGTTTGATATGGATTCAGATAGTTCTCCGGGGGCCGGATGGGTTCAATGGGATTTTTTATCGCCATTTCTGGGATGTCATCTCTGCTGAGGTGACTGCAACTGCTCGCTTTTTCTTCAGTAATTTGTCACTACCTCTGGGATTGAATGCCAGTTTCATGGCGCTCATCCCAAAGACTAAGGATGCGAATGTCATTGAAAACTTCCGCCCGATCGTCATGAGCATTTTCCTTTTCAAGATCATCACGAAGATTTTGGCTACGAGTTTGGATTTGTTTATTGCATATTATCTGTCCCCAATCAGTTTGGTTTTATCCCTGGCAGATAGATTCATGATTGTATTGCCATGGTATCCGAAGGGTTCAATGTCTGACAAGGTCGCGGATTCGAATATGATTAAAAATTGATATCCAAAAGGCATTTGACACATTGAGGTGGGATTTTACTATACGTCTTGAGCGCCTCGGTTTCTCGTAGAGATATTTGTGCGGTGGGTGGAGGTGGTACTTGGTCGGCCAGGTATCGGTGTTGTTGAATGGGATCTTTGGTAGGTTATTTTCCTTGTTTGAGGAGTCGAGACAAGGGGATCCTTTATCTTTGTTATTGTTTTGTATTGCGGAGAAGGTTCTGGGTCGGTTTATTGCAGCTGCGATGGATCAGTCTCGGTTATCTGCCTTCACGGCGCCAAGGGGTATTGTCTTTCCATCGTCCATCTTATATGCGGACGATATTGTCATCATGTGTGGGGCGTCTTCTACGAATGCCCGTGTCTTGCTTCAGATTCTAACTCGTTATGCGGATATCTCGGGTCAGGTGTTTAACCCACAGAAATCCAAGGTTTATTTTGGTTCGCAGGTTTCGTCATATGTCCGTGGGAGGGTGCAACATATCTTGGGGATCCATCCAGGGGCGTTCCCTACTGTGTATTTAGGCGTTCCAATCTTTAAGGGCGCTCCCAAGGTTGCGGATTTACAGGCTATCTTTGACAAGATAATTCTCAAATTTAGAAGATGGAAAGGTTCGTCTCTTTCCCTTGCTGGTAGAGTTTGTCTGGTTAACTCGGTGATTACCAGTTCTTTTGTGCACACCATGATGGTTTATAAATGGCCTGCTACGCTGCTCAAGCAAATGGAAAGAGCCATGCGCAACTTCATTTGGACGGGGGATGTGAATTCTAAAGGGAAGGTGGTGGTCAGTTGGAATAAATGTTGCACGCCCGGAGCAGGGGGGGACTGGGCGTGCGATCTATTGTGACAGCCAACACCGCTTTCTTGATAAAACTGAGTTGGAAGGTTTTGAACTCGGATTCAGTGGTATACCGAACCCTCAGACAACGGTACTTTACTAGGAATGGGGAGATTCGACGGTCCTTTATTCCTTCTTCAATTTGGGCTGGGATTAAACCCTGCATTTCCGATTGCTTGGATGATGCTCGCTGGATCCCAGGCGCCAACTCCGAGGTCTTATTCTAGATTGACAATTGGTTGGGTTATTCCATAGCAGACAAAATTGACATCCCAGAGGACTATAGATACTTATTCCATCAGCGCATTTCAAACTATTTCTATGATGGGTCTGCACTTCACCCTCCCTTTCGTGGAGGCCTATTTGGAGCTGGTCCGTGCCATTGTGTGCGTCCCGATTGCGCTAGAGTCCTGGGACACTCGAGTTTGGTTGAACTCGAAAGATGGTTCGGTTACCTCTAAGGCAGCCTATAATCACATATGCCCCCAGCACCCGGCAGTTACATGGGGCTCTTGGATTTGGTCGCAGCATATCCCGGAACAAAGATCGGTGGTTGCATGGAGGGCCATACACAACCGATTGGCTGTCCAGGATTCATTACGAGCTTGGGGAAGTTTTACTGGCCCTTCGGTTTGTGTTCTTTGCAGGGAATCGGAAGAATCGGTTGATCACTTATTTGTCTCTTGTGCTTTTGCAGGAAATATATGGTGTTGGATCTTCCACGCTTTCCAAGCCCACCCTTTTCAGACTTATAGTTTCAACGAGCTACTGGTGTGATTGATGGCATTTCATTTCAGTGACCAGGTTGCTTTCCTCTGGCGGGTGGCGATTCTTTTCGTCATCTGGCTCATATGGCATATCCGCAATGGGCTGATTTTTCACAACAAAATATGGACACTGGATGCGGCGATCATTCAACTACAGGTACTCATTATCGAATCATCATATTTGGATCGGGGATGCATGAACAATGATCAAAAAGACCTATTTATCTTGCGCGATCTGCGAGTTCCTGGACGGCCCATACATGCTCCAAAGATTGTGGAGGTTCAGTGGCAAAAACCCCTCCCGGGTTTGATCAAGGTTAACACGGATGGCAGTGCTTCAGGGGCACCGGGCAACCTTACAGCTTCCAGAGTTTTCCGGAACTGTAGAGGTTTCTTTCGAGGATGCTTTGTCAATCATTGTGGTTTAGGGTACGCGTTTGAAGCTGAATTGGTCGCTGCAACGAGGGCAATTCAATATGCCTTCACGAAAGGCTGGACGCAACTTTGGCTGGAATCGGATTCGATGTATGTGGTGAACCTTCTGGAGAAGAGAACGATGGAGGTCCCATGGCGCCATCTTAGTCATTGGCGCCAGACCCTGCATCTGCTCAAAGGTATTGATCTTGTAGTCTCTCACATTTTTCGGGAAGGCAATCGGGTTGGCGGACTTGCTGAGCAAGAAGATTGAATGTGGCACATGGTGGGGCGTCTCGCCCACAGAGCTCCTTCACTACCTCACTGATGATTATGTTGGCCAATCCAACTATAAGTTTGTTATTTAGTGCGCCACCGCTTCAGGTTTCTTTCCCATTTTGGGCGCCTATTTTTCCTGGGGGTACTCTTTTTCCTTCCAAGGGTTTTTCCCACAAGGGTGGGTTTTACCTTGGAAGGTTTTAACGAGGCCCCAATCATTCAGCCATTTGGTCGGCTTGTGACCACTTCGTTTGGTTTTTGACATTTTTTCCAGGCTTCCTTTTGGTTACCTGATCAGACTATGATCAGGACGACTCTTTTTTCATTTTTATATATATATTCGCACTTATTCAAAAAAAAAACCTCCATAAGGCAAGGAAAGAGACATTTTTGTAACAAAGAGTGGGGAGCACCGCCACCCTTGAATGGCGTCCTTGTGCAGTGTAGGAGAAGGGATAGACATTTTAGAGGAAGCCAACAAAAGTTAAGAGGCGCAAGAGTTAAGAGGCATCAAGGGCATGTGCTGCTGCAATATGAGCCACAAAGGAAGACAGAACACGACACGTAGATGTAAAGTCAATTAGAGAACAAGATGGCATTGTAGAGACGACAAATCCGGCCATGACATGGCCGGAAAATGTGCCCATAGGCACATTCATAAGGCCAACGGCCTTAGATGCGAGTGGAGAGAAAAGATAGCGTTCTCTTATTAGGGTTTTTTGATTGTATTTGTTTAAAACATTTAAAAGGCTCATTATTCATTAAATAAAGTTAGATTAATATTCTTCAAAACTTGTGTTCTATTTTCAAGGTGTTAAAAGAGCATTATGAAAAGAGATAAAGGCAAAAACCTTCCTTTGTGATGGCTATTAAATGTGTATTATTCATTGATTAGGATTTGGGTTTCCTTACTTGTTTAGCTTATTTAAGGGGATATATATTCATTAAATATGATTAGTTTGGAATTTTCTAAAATCGTGTTCTATCTTTCAAGGGCTAAAAGGCAATTTTGAAAAAAGACCAGGAACAAAAACCTTCCTTTGTGGTGGCTCTTAAATGTATATGATTCATTGATTAAGATTTGAGTTTTCTTATTTGTTTAGCTCTTTTTTTTCATTAAATGGAAGATATATATAAAAAAAATGGAAAAGAGTTATCTCGAGCACATGCCGCTCGAGTAGCAAGTGTTCAAAGAAACAACCCTAAAAGAAACCCTTAGCAGTCCGGAAAATGCCAGCCACAACACTAACACCCGACGCACCAGCAGCACTCCCATCCGTGATAACTTTGATCCATCCAAGAAGCGGTAATGCCAATCCACTTTCACAATTTTTGGCGCCTTTCAAGGATTCCCAGTAACTTGAAGCTGCCGCAGGCATAACATATCAGTCTGGTCATTATTCATACAACTCCGATGTCATTGAAGATACAAACATTGCAAATGTGCCAGATAAGCCAGACGCAAGAAATGAAAGCCGCACGCCAAAGGAATGAGATTTGATCACTGAAACAATACCCCATCGCCTGCACTACACACGATATCCCATTTGTTTAGCTCATTTTCTTTAACAAGTTGGGAGTATTGGTTGGAGGGGAGGGGATAAATTTCAAAGAAACTGAAAGATACCGGGTTCAAACCCTGGTCAACACCCTCACAAAGGGTGAGCAATACCACTTGAGCTATAAGCTAGTTGTATTTGTTTAGCTAATTTAAAAGGCTCAATATTTATTAAATATAACGAATTGGTATTCTTCAAAACTTGTGTTCTATCTTTAAGGTGCTCTAAGGAACATATGTAAATAGATAAGGGCGGAAAACCTTCCACTGTGATGGCTTTAAATGTGTATCATTCATTGATTAGGATTTGGGCCTTCTTATTTGCGTAGCTCATTTTTTTTAGTAAAATCAAAAAATATATAAGAAAATAAAGAGGAGTCCTGATCACAAGCCGATCAGGTAGAGAGTAATCAAGTAAATGTGCGAAATTACGAAGTTCATCTGAGAAATCAAGTAGAGAGTATTTCCACTGTCCAAGAAGACTGCTCGACAAAACATCGACGAAAGTAACCTCTAGCTGTGCGAAAAACACCTGCTGCCGTATTACGTCCTGGAGACGCTGATGCACTACCATCCGTATTGGCTTTCATCCAACCCGGAAGGGGAAAATGCGAAGAAACCGGAATAATTCATGAAGCCTTCTGAGCACATCCCGGAACCTTAAGTCGGTGTAGACAAAGTAAATCCCTTTGAGTACTATTCATGCAACCTTTGTCTAGAGAGGCAGACTCAATGATAAGAGCCCAGAACTGAACAAGAGCCGCATCCTTAGTCAATTTCTTGTCATTTTCAAGTAAAATCGAAAAATATATAAGGAAAAAGAAAAGAAGAGTCCTGATCAGACGTCAATCATGTAGCGCAATGTTTGGGGCCTCGTTAAAAACCTATCAAGGTAAAACCCACCCTTGTGGGAAAAACCCTTAGTATGAAAAGAGTACCCCAGCGAGAATGGCAAAAGTACCATAAAAAGAAAACCATAGAAAAAGCACAGGACATAAACTATCTAATAAACCTATATTGTGCTCGTCCAACATAGTCATCCGTGAGCAAAGAGATAATGTCTCGCGGAGGGCCGTCCCACCAATTGGAGACTCCTGAATACTTACTAAGCTGGTCCACCATGCGATTTCCTTTCCGGTAAATGTGCAAAATAACGAAGTTCATCTGACAGATCAGGTAGAGAGAGTATTGCCACTATACAATAAGACGCCAAGGAATGGAGCCCACCCTAGATTGAAAAAGATCCACAACATAAGTGAAGTTTGATTCAACCCAAGAATTTGCCTCAAAATAAACCTCTAGCCATGCGATAAATGGCCGCAACCGTACTATGCCCTGGAGACCCTGCTGCACTACCATCTGTATTAACTTTGATCCTAACCGAAAGAGGTAAAATGCCAAGAAAACCTTCAATCGATGTAGACAAAGTAAATCCTCTGAGTAATGTTCATGCAACCTTTGTATAGAGAGGCAGACTCAATAATAAGAGCCTTCAACTGAACAAGAGCCGCATTCGTAGTCCATTTCTTGTCATTGAAAATCACATCATTTCGTATGTGCCAAAGTAGCCAAATGCAAAAAGCCATCACATGAACCATAAATTCTTTGAAGCTAGAGACTTTGCAAAAAGCCACAACAAATGTCTGAATGAGAATAACATAGGCCACAAGAGGAAGGTCCAACCCTCTATGGCGGAGGACGTCTAGACACAGCTGGGCGGCCGTAAATAGCTCTCCAAACGACAATAGACCGTCTTTCGGGATGTGAGGTGACCAAATCCAAGAGTCCCATTTTATTTTAAAAGGTTGCATTTCTTACTAATCCTTCACCGCATATGCCCTGTGGGCATTTGATGGTGTGTGGGTTTGAACCCACAATCTCCACCCCACAAGAGACATAAATCCCTTGTGGTCACCAGGTGGACTAAGCCGGAGCCCAATTTAACAATGGGATAAGCAGGCCTTAAAAATGCATAGGCCGATTTAGAAGAAACCATCCCATCCATATAATGCATCCACACCCATTTATCCGAGAAATCTAGAGTAATCAGGCAACGAACCATATCCCGAACCAATATCCAAATATGCCTCTACAAACAAAAAAGAGAAATGCCAAGTATTATCAAAGAAGAAATCCGATATGCGGTTCTTGAAATGAATTTGATACTCTAGAGGTATATCAATTCGGTCCGCAATAATATAACCAAGCCAATTATCCATCCAAAATGTAACAAAGGAATTCACCCCTGGAATCCAACGAGATTCCATCAAACAATCATTCACCAACGGTCGAAGACAAGCCCAAATTGAAGAAGGTAAAAAAGTGTGTCTGATGGATCCATTTGCTAGCAAGAAACGACTACGAAGAGAGTAAACAATTGAATTAGAGGTAAGAAGTTTTCAACCCAATTTCATAAGGAAAGCACGATTGGCCATGATAATTGAGCGAACACCAAGACCCCCTTCATTCCTTGGCATACAACAACGAGCCCAATTAACCATAGCAGACCCCTTCTGATAAATATCCCCAGTCCAAATAAAATTGCGCATGGCTTTTTCTAACTGCTTAAGGATGGAAATTGGCCATTTATAAATGACAATTCTATGAACCAAAATAATCGAATTAACCAAAATGGACCCAACACGCCAATTAAAGGAAAGAACCTTTCCACCGCTTAAATTGGGGAACGACTTTATCAATCAAAGGCTACAACACCCCCTGCTTAGGAGCACCATTGAAGATTGGAACCCCAAGATATGTAGTCGGAAAAGTGCCAACCGTAATCCCCATAATCGTCAAGATCTGACGCCGAACGTCTTTGAGAAACCCGAGCTCCAAAGAACACCTTAGATTTATTCGGATTAAACACATATCCCGAAAGATATGCATAAAGGTGCAGAGTATTTATGGCGCGAATTAACAGAGTTAGCCGCACAGAGGATCACTATATCATTCGCATACAACGTGGTAATGGAAAGATGATATTGAACGGAGCAGCAAAAGGCGTGAGAAGTTGTGAGGAAACAAACCGTGAGATAAGCTTCCCCAAAACTAAATGAATGATGCAAAAGAGTAGCGGGGAAAGTGGATCCCCCTGACGAACACGCCTAGTGCAAGCAAAATAACCCACAGGGGATCCATTAAGCAAAATCGAAATACGGTCTGAATGTAAGATCATAGAAATCCAGTCCACAAACTTTTTCAAAACCCAAACCACCAAAGCAAATAAGTAAAAACATCCCATTTCGAGGGTATCAAATGCTTTATGAATATTGATTTTTAGAATCATATTATTATCAGTCTGATTATGCAAAATATTGAAACCCTCTAAAACCAAGGCAATGCAATCATGAATATGGCAACCCGGAATAAAAACAAACTGTGTGGGTGAAAGAATTATGCTGATTATCACTCCAAATCTTGTAGCCAGAATCATCGTAATAACTTTAAAGATAAAACTACTAATAACAATGGGCCTGAATTATCCCCTGAGTTCGCATCTTTACCTTTAGATATAAGAACCATGAAGCTGGAATTGAGCCCAACTGGAAGAGACCAAGACTGAAAGAAATGCCTCATAGCTGTAGCTACATCCACATAAATAAGATCCCAACAATGCTGATAAAAAGACCCCATTAAAACCATCCGGACCCGGTGAAATGTCTATCTAAGATCAAATATCGCATCCTGAATCTCCAACTTAGAAGGCAAGGAGGTTAAATAAGTATTATCAGCATCTGAAACCACTGGATAAATATCAATCGGAGAGAAATCAGGAGGGGACCCAACAGGTGCCGTGAAAAGATCCTCAAAGAAATCAATGATGTGACTGCGGATGGTAACCGAATCCGTGGACAAAATGCCATCGATCATCAAACCATGAATACCAGCCCGCGGCATTGGTTTGACAGGGACCGTGAAAGAAGGAAGTATTACGATCCCATCAACAAGCCATGCGGCCCAAGACTTCTGGCGAAAAAATTCTGACTGTAACAAAAGAGCCTGATTGAGAGAGTTTTGAGCATCGAGTTCTTGGATCATCTAAATAATTACCATTAATCATCAAACCCTGAATACCCGAACGGCTACCCTGAATCTGACAACGTCAATGAAAAAAGGCAGTATTACGATCTCCATCCTTAAGCCAAGCTGAGCGAGCTTTCTGCCTCAAGAATTTGGATAGCAATAATAAAGTGTGGGACAAATCATTTTGTGCTTCAAATTCCAAATCACGACATGCAGCAAAGAAACCCAACGTCTCAATATCCGCCTGAATCTGACGAACTTTCTCCATCTGACTATCCACCTTTCGATTAACATCCGCAAAAATGTCTTTATTCCAAACTTTAATCGTCTGCCGCAACCTTTTAAGCTTCCACATGACACGCATCAGAGGGTTAAGTGATGCGCATGAAAGGGCCCAAGAAGAAGTTACTAGATCCCAAAACAAGTCATGATAAACCCACATATCTTTGGAAACGAAAGCGGGGCAACCGCCCCTGCTACGAGAAGATGAGCAAGAGACCAAAATGGGATGGTGATCCGAGCCAATGCAGGGAAGAACCAAACCCTTGACAACTTGGCAAAGAGAGAAAAATCGACACGTTGCTAGGGCTCGATCCAATTTAGCCTAGAGAAGGGAAATAGGTGTACGGGGAGAGCACCAAGTGAACATTTCCCTGTAGTTGGTACAAAAAACAAACCAGCATCCTCCAAAAAATCCCTGAAGTCCTGACAAGAGGCCTGGGATAAAATACCATTGCCCAACGCTCATGATGACCCAAAACAGCATTGAAATCCCCGATTAGCAATAAATCATCAATACCCAAATTTCTCAAATCCAGCTGAAGCGTACGCCGAGCAATATGATTACATAAACCATGAGCAAAGCCAATATGAAAATCAGAGAATCCAACTGAACCTGCAGAACAATACACTAAGAAGAAATCCAAACCTGTTGCAAAATAGAGATGCCAGGATCACAGACAACCCAAATATAAGCCCGACCAGAAGCCGATATCGAAGAAATGTCCACCTTAGGCTCACATATAGCCAAAATAGAAGGTTTATGCTTCTGACATAAAGTGTTAAGAACATTACGAGAAGCAATGTTCCCAATCCCCCAGATATTCTTGAAGATGCAATTTATTGAGACAGATGGGGTGGAGCAGCCCGTGTCGAGCGCACGGTAAAAACAGGAGTGTGGTGTGTCGCAGAATCTGACGATTGGGCATTAGCCACTTCATCAACATAATCCGCCCATCGTTTTGAAGCCGCAAAATCTAATTCATTGGGCCCTGGGTGGCCCGTCTCAATCGTGAGGTCATGAATAGTCGGAGAAGGGCCTTGAGCAACATTCTAAAGTAACCTGGATTTGGCCGCATCAAGGAGCCGTCCCGGGAAGCTCGACTAAGGGCACGGATGGGCTTCTCCAATGGGTGCTTTGAATAGTAAGAGGCGAGACTTGTAGAAACAGAACCGGTGTTTGGAATCGGAGCCTTGGGGGACTGGATCACGAGTTGGAAGTATCCGGGGGGGAATCCGTTGAATGCTATTCTGTGTGTCATTCGTGGCAAGGGCCTCAAAGGCATTACCAAGGTGGATGTCGTTAGGACAAGTGACTATGGCATAGGAAGGGGAGCCCCCGCATAGTCAAACCCGTATTATCCATTGAGTCATCAACGACCTTGCCCTTGTCCGTAGCATGCTGCATTGGACGATAAACTTTACGTACTCTGGAATAACCCCTTTGTGCTGAAGTACGGCGTCTATCCGGAGCATTAGAACGCCCTTGAGTAGGACTAGGTCGTCTTTCCGGAGCCAAAGTCCCCGTAGAAGTAAGACGGCAAGAACTACCAGTCGAATGTCCCATAACATAGCACTTGGAGAATGAACTCGGGAGTTTCTCATAGCTAATCGACACGAACGAACAACACGCCAACCCGTTCCACCATAATGTGATCTTCCAGTGGTTTTGCCAAGTCTATATCAACCAACACATGAATAAAATATCCCAAAGAGCCATTGAGTGATCGATGATCTATTTGAATCGGATTACCAATCGCACTGGCGATCCCCAAAATGGTATTAGGATCCCAGTATTCCAAATTGAGCTCAAAAATGCGAACCCAAACATTGGCTACAGAAGTGTGAACCTTGTAGGGGTTGAAATCTGGAACCTAGGGAGAAAGCCGAATAGTACCCGGATTAAGTGCTTAATTGATATGTAACTGAGCACGAGCTCGATCCTGCGCATTAGAAAATTTCACACAAAATAGCCCTTGCCCAAGGGAATAAGCTTCCAATCATTCTTAATGCCCCATAGCTCGGAAAGGCATTTATGTAAAATCATAGTCGGCCAGGGCTTGTTACCTTTACCCAAAATAACCCTCCCAATCAAAGAATAAGAGAATGCAACAAGACGTTGTCGGTAAACGTTTTCATTAATAGTCACAGAATAGGTTTAGGGATAGAATTAAGTTTGCCAGAAACCGCATGAGAAAAAGAAGTAAAATTACCTGGGGCCTGGGGAAAAGCTGGATTCATAGTGTGAAGGTTACCTGAAACAACCTTAGCAAAAATGTTACCCAAGTTCTCATTAGAATTAGCATTATGAGCGGAGTGTTGGAGGTTCGATGTATTGACGGTTGTAGCAGAGCTTCCAGCAACATGATCAACATCTTTGGGGTAGCATGGAATCGACCATCCTGTTGTTGGAGTCATTCCCTGGGATTCACCTGAAGAGGAGCTAGAGGCCCAGGGGCCATGACCCCCCTGGGCATGGGCGGCTGCCATTGGGAGCATAGAGGCCGGCCCCCTTTAAAGCATCAAGGTGGGGGCCGGACCCCCCAAGGGGACTAGCAACCGCGGGCTACACTTGGGGGGCAAGGGATTGGCAGCCCCCATGTCCAATGTTGGCCCCCTACATGTTGTCAGCCGCTGCAACTGCCTTATCCAATGGAGCCGGAGATAAATATGTGGAGGACAGAATGAGATCCAACGAACTGTAATTATGTTTCTCCGTAGGACGCTGATTAACGTGGGGGATGAAATTTGCAGGCAATGGAGAAATAGTGAAGTTGTTGGTGGGTTTATCAAAAACCCTAGATGCCACAATCGAAACTGAACTATCAATCTGCTGTGAATTGCCCATCGAGCCATGGCCTATTGAAGGAGATAAACCCTGGATGGAGGAAGACGCCTGCTGCATGTTCGACGGGGAGTTTCCATGATGCCGTATGTGCAAAGGGGGGGCACCATAATTCGAAGTAAGTCCAACAAAGGAGGAGTCTGCCATGAATACGCCGGAAAACGACCAAGAACGCAATCGGAAAGATCATAGATGATGGTCGTGCGCATTTGTTTAGCTCACTTAAAAGGCTCAATAATTATTAAATAGAGTTGGATTGGTATTCTTCAAAACTTGTGTTCTATTCCTGGTGCTCAAAGATACTTATGAAAAGAGATAATGACCAAAAACATTCCTTTGTGATTGTTGTTAAATGTGTATTATTCTTTAATTTGGATTAGGGTTTCTTTATTTATTTAGCTCGTTTACATGGCTCAATACTCCTTAAATATATAGAGTTGTATTCTTCAAACCTTGTGTTCGATCTTCAAGGTACTAAAAGGCACTTATGAAAAAGGATAAAGGACAAAAACCTTCTTTAGTGATGGCTCTTAAATGTGTATCATTCATTAATTAGGATTAGAGTTTTCTTATTTGTTTATCTCATTTAAAAGTCTCAATATTTATCAAATAGAGTTGGATTGGTATTCCTCAAAACTTGTGTTCTAAGAGAAAAGAGACAAAATAGAGTTGGATTGGTTTTCTTAAATGGATTAGGATTTGAGTTTCCTTATTTGTTTATCTCATTTAAAAGGCTCATTAATAATTAAAAAAAGTTAGATTGATATTCTTCAAAACTTGTGTTCTATCTTCAACGTGCTAAAAGGCACTTATGAAATGAGACAAGGGGCAAAAACCTTACTTTGTGATGGCTTTTTAATGTGTACCATTCATTGATTACAATTTGAGTTTCCATATTTGTTTATCTTATTTAAGCGGATAAATGTTCATTGAATAATGTTATATTGGTATTCTTCAAAATTTGTGTTCTATCTTAAATGTGCCAAAAAGCACTTATGAAAATAGACAAGGGCCGAAAATCTTTCTTTGTGATTGGCCCTTAAATGTGTATCATTCATTGATTAGGATTTGGGTTTCCTTATCTGTGTAGCTTATTTATAGGGATAAATATTCATTAAATAAAGTTAGATTGGTATTCTTCAAACTTGTGTTCTATCTTTATGGTGCTACAAGACACATATGAAAAGAGATAAGGGCCGAAAACCTTCATTTATGATTACTCTTATATGTGTACCATTTAATGATTAGGATTAGGGTTTTATTATTTGTTAATCTCATTTAAAAGGCTCAATATTCTTTAAATAATGTTAGATTTGTAATTTTTAAAACTTGTGCGCCATTATCAAGGTGCTAAAAGGCACTAATGAAAAGAGATGAGGGATAAAAACCTTCATTTGTGATGGCTCTTAAATGTTTATCATTCATTGATTTGTATTATAATTTTCTTGTTTGTTTAGCACATTTTTTTTAATAAGTTGGGAGTACTGGTTGGAGGGGAGGAGATAAATTCCAAATAAACTGAAAGATACAGGGTTCGAACCGTGGTTAACACCCTTATAAAGAGTTAGTGATACCACTTGAGCTACAAGCTAGTGGTTCTGTTTGTTTAGCACATTTAAAAGGCTCGGTATTTATTAAATAGAGTTTGATTAGTATTCTTCAAAACTTGTATTCTATATTAAAGGTGCCAAAAGCACTTATTCAAAAAAATTAAAGGTGCCAAAAAGTACTTATGAAAAGAGATAAAGGACGAAAATATTTCTTTATGATGGCCCTTAAATGCATATTATTCATTGATTAGGATTTGAGTTTCCTCATTTGTTTAGCTTATTTAAGGGGAAAAATATTCAATAAATAAAGTCAGATTGGTATTTGTCAAAAATTATGTTCTATCTTCAAGGTGCTAAAATGCACTTATGAAGAGAGATAAGGGCCGAAAATCTTCCTTTGTGATGCTTTTAAATGTGTATCATTCATCATTAGGATTAAACTTTTCTTATTTGCTTAGCTCATTTATAAGTCTCAATATTCATTAAATAATCGTGGTATTCTTCAAAACTTGTATTCTATTTTCAGGGTGTCAAAAGACACTTATGAAAAGAGTTAAGGGCAAAAAACCTTCTTTTGTGATGGCTCTTAAATGTGTATTATTTATTGATTAAGATTAGGGTTTCCTCATTTGTTTAGCTTATTTCAAAGGATCAATATTCGCTAAATAAATTTAGATTAGTATTCTTCAAAACTTGTGTTCTATCTTCAAAGTGCTAAAATGAACTTTAAGAAAAGAGCTAAGGACCGAAAACCTTTCTTAGTGATGGTTCTTCAATGTGTATCCTTCATTGATTAGGATTTGAATTTCCATATTTGTTTAGCTTAAATGCGGTTTTGGGACATCATGAGCGCTCGCGCAATGATACTCTTTCCCAAGCCTCTTGTCAGCATTTCAGGGACTTCATGGATGATGTTGGTTTGTTTGCGGTGCCGACAACTGGAAATACTTTTACTTGGTGCTCTCCCCGAAGGCCTCTATCTTTACTACAGGCTAAGTTGGACCGAGTTGTTGCCAGTTGCCAATTTTTCTCTTTTTGGCAAACTGTCAAGGGCTTAGTTCTTCCATGTATTGGATCCGATCATCACCCCATTTTGGTTTCTTGTTCTTCTTCACTTAGCAGGGGGCCGGTTCCATTCCGTTTTCAGCGTATGTGGGTGCATCATCATTCATTCCGGGATTTGGTTACCACTTCTTGGGTTTCCCCATGCGACACACCCAACACCTTGCTGCGTGTCATGTGGAAGCTCAAACGGTTGCGACAGGTTATCAAAGACTAGAATAGAGAAGTGTTTGGGGATGTTAATTGTACGGTAGAATTCCAGATGGAGCAAGTTCGTCAGATTCAGGCAGACATTGAGACTTTGGGTTATTCCACTGTTCTCCGGGATAAGGAGTTGGACGCCCAACTCAGGCTCTCCCAGACGCTGCAATTACAATCTGAATTCCTTAAGCAAAAGGCCCGTACTGCGTGGCTTAAGGACGGGGATCATAATACAACATTTTTTCATCAGCGTACCCAGGTTCGTGCGGGGTGCGCGGGGATACAGGGACTTATGGTGGCAGGAAGTTACACTGATGATACTGTGATCCTTGGGGATCATATCATTTCTTACTACAAGGAGCTCTTCGCGAATACCGGGCGTTCCACCTCGGATTACTCTTTAATCGACCAGGCTATTACTCCAAGGGTTGGGGCGCAACATAATGCCAGTCTAACAGCCATTCCCTCGGACTCAGATATTAAGGAAGCAGTTTTTGATATGGATGCAGATAGTTCTCCGGGGCCAGATGGGTTTAATGGGATTTTTTATCGCCATTTCTGGGATGTCATCTCCGTCGAGGTAACTGCAGCTGTTCGTTTTTTCTCCAGTAGTTCGTCACTACCTCTGGGCTTGAATGCCAGTTTTATGGCACTCATCCCAAAGGCTAAGGATGCGAATGTCATTGAAAACTTCCGCCCGATTGTTATGAGCAATTTCCTTTTCGAGATCATCACGAAGATATTGGCTACGCGTTTGGGTTCACTTATTGCAGACTATTTATCTCCGACGTAGTTTGGTTTTATCCCCGACAGACAAATTCATGATTGTATTGCCATGGTATCTGAAGGGTTCAATGTTTTACAGGGTCACACGGATTCGAATATGATCCATAAAATTGATATCCGAAAGGTTTTTGACACATTGAGATGGGATTTCCTACTATACGTCTTGCGCCGCTTCGGCTTCTCAGAGGTCTTTGTGCATTGGGTTGAGGTGGTTCTTCGGTCGTCCAGGATATCAGTGATGTTGAATGGGACGCGGGTAGGTTACTTTCCCTATTTCAGAGGAGTCAGACAAGGGGATCCTTTATCACCGTTATTGTTTTGCATTGCGGAGGAGGTTCTGGGTCGATTTATTGAAGTGGCAATGGATCAGTCTCGATTATTTCCATTCACGGTGCCACGGGGTATTATCTTTCCATCGTCCATCTTATACGTGGATAATATTGTCATTATGTGTGGGGCTTCTTCTACCAATGCCCGGGTCTTGCTTCAGATCCTCACTCATTATGCAGATATCTCGGGTCAAGTGTTTAATCCACAGAAATCCAAAGTTTACTTTGGTTCGCAGGTTTCGTCATATCTCCGGGGGAGGGTGCAACACATTTTGAGGATCCATACAGGGGCATTCCCTACTGTTTATTTAGGCGCTCCAATATTTAAGGGCGCTCCTAAGATTGCGGACTTGCAGTCTGTCATTGACAAAATAATCCTCAAATTCGAGATGGAAAGGTTCGTCTCTTTCCCTTGCTGGTAGAGTTTGTCTTGTTAACTCGGTGATTACTAGTTCTTTTGTGCACACCATGATGGTTTATAAATGGCCTCGTACGCTGCTCAAGCAAATGGAGATAGCCATGCACAACTTCATTTGGACGGGGGATGTGAATTCTAAGGGGAAGGTGGTGGTCAATTGGAATATATGCTGCACGCCTCGAGTCGAAGGGGGACTGGACGTTCGCTCGATTGTGGTTGCTAACACGGCTTTCTTGATGAAAATGGGTTGGAAGGTTTTGAACTCGGACTCGGTGGTTTACAGAACCCTCAGACAATGGTACTTTACAAGGCATGGGGAGATTCGGCGGTCTTTTATTCCTTCTTCAATTTGGGCTGGGATTAAACCATGCATTTTTGATTGCTTGGATGATGCTCGTTGGATCCCAGGTGCTAATTCCGAGGTTTTATTCTGGATTGATAATTGGCTGGGCTACACTATAGCAGACAGAATTGGCATCCCAGAGGACTATAGATACTTATTTCATCAACGCATTTCTGACTACTTTTATGATGGGTCCTGGCACTTCACCTTCTCTTTCGTGGAGGCATATCTGGAGCTGGTCCGTGCCATTGTGCGCGTCCCGATCGCGCCAGAGTCCCGGGATACACGTGTTTTGTTAAACTCGGGAATGGTTTGGTTACCTCGAAGGCGGCTTACAATCATGTACGCCCCCAGCGCCCATTGGTTAAATGGGGTTCTTGGATTTGGTCGCAACATATCCCAGAACAGAGATCAGTGGTAGCATGGAGGGCCATACACAACCGACTGGCTGTCCAGGATTCATTACGAGCTAGGGGAAGTTTTACTGGCCCTTCGGTTTGTGTTCTTTGTAGAGAATCGGAAGAATCGGTTGATCATTTATTTGTCTCTTGTGCTTTTGCAGGAAATATATGGCAATGGATCTTCCATGCTTTCCAAGTTCACCCTTTTCAGACATATAGTTTCAATGAGTTACTGGTGCGGATAATATGTCTTTTCATTTTAGTGACAAGGTTACCACTAGCTTATAGCTCAAGTGGTATCACTCACTCTTTGTGAGGGCGTTGACCAGGGTTCGAACCCTGTATCTTTCAGTTTATTTGGAATTAATCCCCTTCCCTCTAACCAGTAGTCCCAACTTATTAAAAAAATTCAGTGACAAGGTTGCTTTCCTCTAGCGTGCGGCGATACTTTCATGCATATGGCTCATATGGCATATCCAAAACGAGTTGACTTTTCATAACAAAATCTGGACACTGGAGGCGGGATCATTCATCTACATGTTCTCATTGTAGAATCCTCATCTTTGGATCGGGGCTGCATGCACAATGATCAACATGACTTATTTATCTTGCACGGACTGCGAGTTCCTGGAAGGGCTAGACAAGCTCCGAGGATTGTGGAAGTTCATTGGCAACAACCCCTCCCGGGTTGGATCAAGGTTAACACAGATGGCAGCGCTTCAGGGGCACCGGGAAATCTCACAGCATTCGGGGTCTTCCGGAATTGCAGAGGTTTCTTTCGAGGGTGCTTTGTTCATCATTGTGGATCAGGGTATGCGTTTGAAGCTGAACTGGTTGCAGCTATGTGGGCGATTCAATACGCTTTTGCTAAGGGCTGGACACAACTTTGGTTGGAGTCGGATTCAATATATGTTGTGAACTTGCTGGAGAGAAGATCGACGGAAGTCCCGTGGCGCCATCTTAGCTACTGGCGCCACACACTACACCTTCTCGAGCACATGGATCTCATTGTCTCACATATTTTTCGGGAAGACAATTGGGTTGCGGACATGCTGAGCAAGAATACGAAGTGCGGCACATGGTGGGGCGTCCCACCCGCGGAGCTCCTTCACTATCTCACTGATGACTATGTTGGCCAACCCAACTATAGGTTTGTTACTTAGTGCGCCACTGCTTCAGGTTTCTTTTCCCATTTTTAGGCGCCTATTCTTTCCTGGGGAGTACTCTTTTTCCTTCCAAGGGTTTTTCCCACAAGGAAGGTTTTACCTTCGAAGGTTTTAACGAGGCCCCAACCATTCAGCTTTTTGGTCGGCTTGTGACCAGTTCTTTTGGTTTTTGACATTATTTCCAGGCTTATTTTTGGTTACCTGATCAGCAGCATATGATCATGACTACTCTTTTTTCATTTTTATATATATATTCGAACCATTTAAAAAAAAGCTTACAAATGTTAGATTGGTATTCTTCAAAATAAGTGTTCTATCTTCAAGGTGCTCAAAGACACTTATGAAAGGAGATAAGGGCCCAATACCTTCCTGTGTGATTGCAATTAAATGTGTATCCTCCATTGATTAGGATTAGGGTTTATTTATTTGTTTCGATCATTTAAAAGGTCCAATAATCACTAACTAAATTTGGATTGGTATTCTTCAAATCATGTGTTCGATCTTCAAGGTGTTAAAAGGCCCTTATGAAAGTAGATAATGGTCGAAAGCTTTCCTTTGTGATTGTTGTTAAATGTATATCATTCATTGATTAGGATTTGAGTTTCCTTATTTCTTTAAATCCTTTAAAAGGCTCAATATTTATTAAATAGATTTGGATTGGTATTATTCAAAACTTATGTTCTATCTTCAAGGTGCTCAATGGCACTTATGAAAAGAGATAAGGGCTGAAAATCTTCCTTTGTGATTGTTGTTAAATGTGTATCATTCATTAATTAGGATTAGGATTTCCTAATTTGTTTAGCTCAATTAAAAGTCTCAATAGTCATTAAATAAATTTAGATTGCTATTCTTCAAAACTTGTGTTCGATCTTCTAGATACTAAAGGGCACTTATGAAAAGAGAATAGGGATGAAAACCTTCTTTTGTGATGACTCATAAATGTATATCATTCATTGATTAGGAATATAGTTTCTTTATTTGTTTACCTCATTTCGAAGGCTCAATATTCATTTTTTTGAATGAATCAAAACATATATTAAAAAATGAAAAAGAGTGTGATCCTGATCATAGGCCGATCAGGTAACCAAAGAAATAAGCCTGAAAATAAGTAGAAAGTAAATCGAAATGATCACAAGCCGACCAAATGGCTAAATGGTTGGGGCCTCGTTAAAACCTCCCAAGGTAAAACCCACCATTGTGGGAAAAACCCTTGACAGGAAAAAGAGTACCCCCCATAAAAGAAATGAAGGCGTCCAAAAATACAGAAATAGAAGCCCGGACGCTTTAAGTATCAAACCTATAATTGGACTGACCAACATAGTCCTCTATGAGAAACTGCACGATATCCGCAGGCGGGACGCCCCACCACCCCAGTTCCAACTTTTTACTCAGAATGTCTGCCACTCAATTGCCTTCCCGATAAATATGTGAGACCACCAGCTCCATTTGTGAAAGCAGATGAAGAGTATAACGCCACTTGCTAAGGTGACGCCAGGGAACCTCAATGGATCTCTTATGGAGCAAGTTCACCACATAAACAGAATCCGACTCCAGCCAAAGTTGTGTCCAGCCCTTAGCGAATGCACAATGAACGGCCCAAATTGCTGCCACTAACTCAGCCTCAAACGCATATCCCGGACCACAACGCTCCACAAAACAACCCCAAAAGAAGCCTCTGCAATTCTGGAATACTCCAGAAGCTGTAAGACTTCCTGGCGTCCCCGAAGCGCTACCATCCATTTTCACCTTGATCCAGCCCGGAAGGGGCTTTTGCAAATTAACTTCCACAATCTTCGGGGCTTGTCCAGTCCGCCCCGGAACACGCAGTCTACGAAGGATGAAAAGGTCTTGTTGATCATTGTGCATGCAGCCCCGATCTAAGGAAACAAGCTTGATGATAAGAACATGAAGATGAAGGATTGCCGCGTCCACTGTCCAGAGTTTATTGTTAAAGGTCAACTCATTTTGGATATGCCAGAGCCAGATGCAAGACAAAACAATCACTCGCCATAAGAAATGAACCTGCTCACTAAAACGAAAATTCATTAAACGCACCAGGAATTCATTAAAGCTATAAGCCATAAATAGGTGAATGTCAAATGAATCAAAAATCCAATGCCAAAGAGCCCTTGCAAAGACACAAAAGACAAACAAATGGTCAACCGATTCAGCAGAGGCACAACAAAAAGCACAGACTGAGGGGCCGATGAAACTCCCCCTAGGGTGCAATAAGTCCAAGACTGTCAACTGATTGTGGATGGCACGCCACGCCACAACTGCCCCGCTTAGAGCACCGGGGAATGGGGGCGAATATGAGAATATGCCGCTTTCGAGGTAACATTCCCATCATCAGAGTTCAACCAGACCCGCTTGTCCTGCGATGAAGGAGCGATGGGGACTCGAACAATATCCTGGGCCAGATCCAAGTAAGTCTCAACAAATGAGAAGGTGAAGTGCTAAGACTCTGCATAGAAGTACTCTGAAATGCGATGTCCAAATAAATATATGTACTCATGCAGAATACCAATTCTGTCTGCAATAGAATAACCCAACAAGTTGTCAAGCCAGAATAAAACCTCGGAATTACACCCCAGGATCCAACGAGATTCATCCAAGCAATCCGCAATGGAAGGCCTAATCCTGGTCCAAATAGAAGAGGAGATGAACGACCTACAGATCGAACCGTCCCATGTCAAGTACCATTTTCTGAGAGTTTTGAAAATCACCGAATCTGAATTTATAACTTTCCAACCCAGCTTCATCAGGAAGGCGGTATTAACCACAATAATAGATCTCACGCTCAAGCCCCCTCCAGCCCGAGGCGTGCATCATCGATTCCAATTGACCACCACCGAACCTTTAGAATTAACATCCCCAGTCCAAATAAAATTACGCATGGTCTTTTCCATTTGCTTGAGCAAGGACCTAGGACATTTGTAAACCATCATCGTGTGCACAAATGAACTGGTAATCACCAAATTAACTAGGCATACTCGACCAGCAAGAGATAAAGATGTCCCTTTCCATCTTCTAAATTTGAGAATCACCTTATCAAAGACGGGCTGTAAATCCACAGCCTTAGGAGCACCTTTAAATATCGGGGCTCCTAAATAAACCGTAGGGAAAGCCCTAACTGGATACCCAAGATTGTCTGAACACGCCCACGCACATGATTCGAGACCCGAGAGCCGAAGTAAACTTTAGATATTCGAGGGTTGAAAGCCTGGCCTGAGATATCCGCATATAAGGTGAGGATCTGAAGTAGGATACGGGCGATAGCTGAAGAGGCCCCACACATAATAACAATATCATCAGCGTAAAAAATGGAAAATGGAAAAATAACATGTCTCGATGCAATGAACGGCTTTAGGTGATTCTGAGTTACCGCTGTCTCAATAAATTTGCTTAGAACATCCTCCGCGATGCAAAAGAGAAAAGGAGATAGAGGGTCTCCCTGTCTAACACCTCTAAAGCAAGAGAAATATCCCATAGACGTCCCATTTAGTAAAATCGAAATTCTGTAAGATTGGAGAATAACCTCAATCCAGTGAACAAAAGTCACCGAGAAACCAAACCGATGCAAGACGTGAAGTAGAAACCCCACTTTAACGTGTCAAATGATTTACGGATATCAATCTTTAAAATCATATTATCATCGTTCCGGCCATGCAAGACGTTAAAGCCCTTAGAGACCAGAGCTATACAGTCATGAATCTGCCTACCCGAAATAAATCCAAACTGCGTGGGCGACAGATAGGCAGCGATGATAGTTCCCAAATGAGTAGCTAAAATCTTAGTAACAATCTGAAAAGAAAATTACTCATAATGATCAGACAGAAGTTATCAATAGTGTTGGCATCCTTCGTCTTCGGTATGAGAGCCATAAAACTAGCATTCAACCCTGAAGGGAGGGTCGAGCTAGTGAAGAAAAACTGAACCACTACAGTAACATCTGCCGACAGAATGTCCCAATAGTGACGATAAAAAGCCCCAGTAAAATCGTTCGGGCCTAGAGAGCTGTCTGATCCCATATCAAACACCGCTTCCCGAATCTCTGAGTCCGAAGGAATAACCGTTAAGAGAGCATTATCCACGGCCCCCACCATCGGAGAAATCACCCGATCAACCATAGAATAATCTGTAATGGTGCCCCCTGAGTCCGAGAAAAGTTCCTTATAGAAGGAGGTAATGTGATTCCCAAGAACACCATGATCGCCTGAACGGCTACCCCAAATCTGACAACATCGATGGAAAAAGGCAGTATTACGGTCTCCATCCTTAAGCCAAGTCGAACGAGCTTTCTGCCTCAGGAATTTGGATTGCAACAATAACGTGTGTGAAAAATTATTTTGGGCTTCAAATTCCATTTCGCGACGTGCAGCAGAGAAACCCAACGTCTCAATATCCGCCTGAATCTGACGAAGTTATCTGACTATCCACCTTTCGATTAACATCCCCAAAGATGTCTTTATTCCAAACCTTAATAGTCTGCCTCAACCTTTTAAGCTTCCACATGACACGCAGCAGAGGGTTAGGCGATGCGCATGAAAGGGCCCAAGAAGAAGTTACAAGATCCGAAAATGAGTCATGATAAACCCACATACGCTGGAAATGAAACGGAGCCGGACCCCTGCTTATAGAAGATGAGCAAGAGACTAAAATGGGATGGTGATGACCCAAAACAGCATTAAAATCCCCGATAAGCAATAAATCATCAAGACCCAAATTTCTCAAATCCAGCCAAAGTGTGCGCCGAGCAATATGATTACATAAACCATGAACAAAGGCAATATGATAAACCAGAGAACCCAATCGAACTCCGCAGAACAATACACGTTTAGGGTTCTATATTAATCTACCATTACCTAATAAATGTCCTAGATCATGCATTAAAATTTAAAACAAAAATTCCCTCTTGCCAGAAGAAATCCAAACCTGTTGCAAAATAGAGATGCCAGGATCACTGAAAACCCAAATATCAGCCCGGCCATTAGAACGAAAGTTTTGAGCCACGAAACTCAAACCCAGACTACTCCAATAAGAAGCCGATATCAAAGAAATATCCACCTTAGGCTCACAGATAGCCAAATCGAAGGTTTATGCTTCTGACATAAAGCCTTAAGAACATTACGAGAAGCAATGTTCCCAATCCCCCGGATATTCCAAAAGATGCAATTCATTGAGACGCAGGGGGTGGGGCAGCCTGTGTCGAGCACACGGTAAAAACCGGATGTGGTGTGTTGTAGAATCCGACGATTGAGCATTAGCAACTTCATCAGCATAATCCGCCCATCATTTTGAAGCCGCATAATCTAATTTGTTGGGCCCTGGGTGGTCCAACTCAATCGTGAGGTCATGAATAGCTGGAGAAGGGCCTTGAGCAGCATTTTGAAGTAAACTAGATTTGGCGGCATCGAGGGAGTTGTCCTGGAAAGCTCGACTATGGGCACGGATGGGCTTCTCCAATGGGTGCTGAATAGTAAGAGGCAGACTTGTAGAAATGGAACCAGTGTTAGGAACCGGAGCCATTGGGACCGGATCACGAGTTGGAAGTACTGGAGAGGAATCCATTGAATGCTATTCTGGTGTGTCATCCGTGGCAAGGGCCTCAAAGGCATTACCAAGGTGGATGTCATTAGGGCAAGTGACTATGGCACATGATTGGGAGCCTGGCCGCATAGTCGAACCCATATTTCCCATTGAGTTATCAACGGCCTTGCCCTTGTCCATAGTCTGCTGCACTGGATGATAGACTTTGCGAACTCTTGAATGACCCCTTGGTGCTAAAGTATGGCGTCCATCCGAAGCCCTGGAACGTCCTTGAGTAGGACTAAGCCGTCTTTCCATAGCCGAAGTCCCCGTAGTAGTAAGACGGCTAGTAGCAGTCGAGTGTCCCATAACATTACACTTGGAGCAGAACTCTGGGAGTTGCTCATAGCTAACCGACACAAACGAGCACTAGCCAACCCGTTCCACCATAATATGATCCTCCAACGGTTTAACGAGATCTATATTAACCAACACACGAATAAAATGTCCTAGAGATCCATCAAGAGATTGTTGATCGATTTGAATCGGATTACCAATAGCACTGGCGATCCCCAAAATAGTATTAGGATCCCGTTTTCCTCAAAAAAAAAAAGTATTAGAATCCCAGTATTCCAAACTGAGCTCAAAAATGCGAACCCAAACAATGGCTACCGAAGTGTGAACCTTGTAAGGGTTGAAATTCGGGACCCAGGGAGAAAGCCGAATAGTACTTGGATTAAGCGCCCAATTTATACGTAGTTAAGCGCAAGCTCGATCCTGTGCATTAAAAAATTTAACACAAAAATATCCCTTGCCCAAGGAAATTAGTTTCCAGTCATTTTTAATGCCCCATAGCTCGGATAGCCTTTTATGCAGAAGCATAGTCGGCCATGGCTTGTTACCTTTTTCCAAAATAACCCGCCCAATCCAAGAATAAGAGAATTCGGCAAGACGTTGTTGGTATACATTTTCATCAATAGTTAGAGAATAATAATCTCCCTTCCTAACAGGTTCAGGGAAAGATTAAATCTTACCAGAAACCATATGAGAAAATGAAGCAGGATTACCTGGGGCCTAAGGGATAGTAGAATTGGATGGGTATTACCTGAAACAACTTTCACAAAAGTGTTACCCAAATTAATATGAGCATTAGCATTAGCATTCGCATTACGAGTTGAAATTCGAGGGTTCGAGTCATGAGCGGAGGCCATTGGAGATGAGCTTCCAACAATCTGAGCAGCATCCTTGGGGAGGCATGCAGGTGGAATTCCATGCAGATGTCGAGAGCTCTCTTCGCTTTCCCGGATGCATATTGTTTTCTCACCTGGCCCGGGGCCATCACCCCCTGGGACTCTCTTGGGGGATATTATCTCCCCTTCTGGGCGACCTTGGAGGAGGTAGAAGCAACCGGCCCCCCATAAGGCTCCACAAGGGGGCCGACCCCCCATGGCTAGCGGCTGCCATGGGGGGAAGAGGAGTGGGCGCCCCCCATAAGATGGTGAATGCAAGGAGTGGCGGGTGGCCACCCCTATTCCCAATACCCTTAATCATGGCAGTTTTTTCTCCGTGATCCGACGACGAAGACGACAAGTAATATTCCGGCGGAACTAAACCTATAGACGTACTATCAAGAGAGGGTCGTGCAAGAAGTTTTGAGGATGGTATAAAATTCGATGGGTGGGATCGTAAGGGATTAGACAAAACCGTTGGAGAAGAAGATGAAGGTTGAGATCGGGCGTACGGGCTGAAATTGGACGTTAGTCCATGAAAGGGTGACTCCGCCATGGAGTCACCGGAGAAACTGACGTGAATCCAAGGTAGAAGGAAGAAGACGCATGGTTGAGAGCCAAACCCTGGAAGGCTCAATATTCATTAAATAAAGTAAGATTGTTATTTTTTAAAACTTGCGTTCGATCTTCAATGTGCTCAGAGGCACCTATGAAAAGAGATAACGACCGAAAACTTTCCTTTGGGATTGATGTTAAATGTGTATCATTCATTAATTAGGATTAGGGTTTTCTACTTTGTTTAGCTCATTTAAAAGGTCTAATATCCATTAAATAAATTTAGAATTGGTATTCTTTAAAACTTGTGTTCAATCTTCAAGGTACTAAAAGGCACTTACGAAAAGAGATAAGGGACGAAACACTTTGTTTCTGATGGCTCTTAAATGTGTATCATTCATTGATTAGGATTAGAATTTCCTTATTTCTTATCTCTTTTAAAAGGCTCAACATTTATTAATGGATTGGTATTCTTCAGAACTTGTGTTCTATTTTCATTGTGTTGAAACACAATTATGAAACATGATAAAGGCCGAAAACCTTCCTTTGTGATGGCTTTTAAATGTGTATCATTCATTGATTAGGATTGTAGTTTCCTTATTTGCTTAGCTCATATAAAAGTTCAATATTCATTAAATAAAGTTAGATTGGTATTATTCAAAACATGTGTTCTATCTTCAAGGTGTTAAAAGGCATTTATGAAAATAAATAAGGGCTAAAAATCTTTATTTGTGATGGCTCTTAAATGTGTATAATTCATTGATTAGGATTATGGTTTCCTTATTTGTTTACATCATTTAAAAGGCTCAATATAATTAAATAAATTTAGATTTCTATTCTTCAAAACTAGTGTTCAATATTCAAGGTGCTCACATTCATTGATTAGAATTTGAATTTACTTATTTTTTTTTAATAAGAATCGAAATATAATAGAAAGAAATGAAAAATCCTGGTCACAAGCCGACCAGGTAGCCCAATGTTTGGGGCCTCGTTAAAAACCTACCAAGGTAAAACCCACCCTTGTGGGGAAAACCCTTAGTAGGAAAAAGAGTACCCCAGTGAGAAAAGTGAAAGCCATACAACCAAACCAAAACAACATAACACAAATTAACTAACAAATCTATATTGTGTACGTCCAACATAGTCATCTGTAAGCAGAGAGATAATATCCATTGGGGGGGAATCCCACCAAGAGGAGTCCCACGTGAACTTGCTGAGATGGTCCGCAACACGGTTACCTTCTCGATAGATGTGAGAAACCACAACATGCATCTGGGAAAGCAGAAAGAGAGAATAACGCCATTGATTAAGCAGACGCCACGGGATGGAGCCCGTTTGATATCTAAGAAGGCCAACAACATATGTAGAGTCCGATTCGGCCAAATATTAGTCCAACCCTTGCGAAAAGCATAGGAGATTGCGGTCATGGCAGAACCAACTTGATTCGGCCTCAAAAGCAAAGCCCGTTCCACATTGCTCCACGAAACACCCACAAAAAAATCCTCGATAGGTACGCGGAAAATGCCCGCCCGTGATACGACCTGGAGCTCCGATAGCACTACCATCTACGTTGACTTTAATCCGGCCCGGAAGGGGAAGAAACCAAGGCACTCGGGATAATGCGAGGGGCCTTAGGAGGGCGTCCACTAACCTTCACCGTAGACAAAGAAGATCCTCCTGGGTATTCTCGCATGCACCCTTTATCAAGCGAAGCGAACTCAATAATCATGGCTCTCAACCGAACAAGCGCCCGCATCTCGTAGTCCAATGTTTGTGATTAAAGATCACATCATTTCGATGTGCCAAATAAGCCATATGCAAGAAACAATCGCCACCCTCCGGAGAAAAGCGATCTCTGCCTTTGAAATGAAATTCCATCAAATGAACCATAAAATCGTTGAAGCTATAGACGTTACGAAAAAGCCACCGCAAATGAACCCGCAATCCAGTCCCAAAGAGCTCCCCGCAAAATTGCAAGAAACAAAAATGTGATCGATCGATTCGAATGAGAGTTCTGAGAGACAAAGAAGCGATGGGGACCGATAAATCCTTTGGGGCGGTGAACATCCATGATCAGGCGACGTCCGAATATCGCCCGCTAGACCACAACCGTGCGCCTCTGGAATGTAGGGGGACCATATCCAAGATCCCCATTTAACGAAGGAAAGGGCGGTCGAATAAATGCATATGCTTTGACTTAGAAGTCACTGTCCCATCCACAGCGAGTCCACACTCGTTTATCCAAAGAATCGGAGCAATCGGACAACGAACAATATCCCGAACAATATCCAAGTAAGCCTCCACAAACGACATAGTGAGATGTCATTTGTTATCAAAAAAGAAGTCCGATATGGGATTACGAAAGTTAGCCCGAAATTCGTGTGGGATGCCAATCGATCCGCAATGACGTAGCCAAGCCGATTATCTGTCAAAAATTAACCGAAGAGTGAGCCCCAGAATCCATCTCGAATCGCTTTGACAATCCTCCACAGATTGGGCGCAGCCCCGCCCGAGATAGAAGAAGAAGGCAAGAATGAGCGCCAATAGAACCATTGTCCATCAAAAACGGCAACGAGAGTATCAAAGACAATGGAATCCGATGTGAGAAGTTTCGGCCCATCTTCATAATAAAGGCTCGGTTTGCGAAATGAGGATCGGACGCCAAGACCGCCCTCGTTCTTAGGAGAGCAACAACGCGCCAATTAACCACGACAGAACCCTTCTCGATTAATATCACCGATCCGAATGAAGTTACGCATAGCTTTCTCTAATCGCTTAAGCGGCGCGATAGGCCATTTGTAAATGAGCATACTGTGAACCAAGGAGCTAGCAATAATAGAGTTAACCAAGCGGAACCACGACCTGCCAAAGAGATAGAAGAACCTTTCCAACGCTTAAACTTAACCATAATCTTATCAAACAAAGGCCGCAACACACCATGTTTGGGGGCACCCTTGAATATAGGAACCCCAAGATAATTAGTAGGAAAGGATCCAACCGATAAGCCCATGATCGTCAATGCGATGTCTAATATAATGCGAGACCCCAAAAGATCGAAAAACACCTTCAATTTGACAGATTGAACATCGGCCGAAAGAGAGGCATAATGACCAAGAGTATCAAAAATATAACGTGCATTGCGGAGGTTGCCGCACAAAGGATGACAATATCATCTCGCATAAAGCATGGAGGACGGAAACACAATATTACGTGGAGCCACGAAAGGCTTGAGAAGATGGGATGACACCGATGAGAGATAAGTTTCCCAAGACTTCTTCGGCAATGCAAAAAGAAGGGGTGAAAGAGGATCACCCCGACGCACCCCTCTCTTGTGCAAGCAAAGTATCCGACCGAGAGCCATTAAGAAGAACCGAGATACGGGCGAGTTCAAAATGACAGATATCCACGCAACAAATTTCTCGGAGAGAGGCCAAATCTACGTAACACATATAAAAGAAAGTCCTGTGAGAGTGTCGAAGGCCTTACGGATATCAATTTTCGTGATCATGTTCTCACACTCCGATTATGAAGAATGTTAAAGCCTTCCGAGACTAGAGCAATACAATCATGAATGTGACGACCGGAATAAAACCAAATTGTGTAGGAAATACGTCTAACGATACGGGCAAACCGAGTAGCCAATATCTTAGTGATAATTTTGAAGATGAAATTGCCCATGACAATGGGCCTGAAATTATCAACAAGATTTGCATCTTTGCTTTTAGGAATGAGAACCATAAAGTCGAATTGAGTCCATCCGCGAGAACCGATCGAAGAAGTGGCGCCGCGCAGATAATGACGTCATTAGATATAATATCCCAACAACTCGATAGAAAGAGCCATTAAATCCATCTAGGCACTGGGAACTCACAATACCAAGATCAAAAACCGCATCTCTAATCTCTAAATCCATAGGTAAAGAGGTTAAGCAATTGTTCTCCACATCCATCACCACCGGATTAATAACTCGATCAATAGAAGAAAAATCCGGAATTGGACCAATAGGCGCCGTGAATAAGTCCTGGAAGAATGGATAATGTGACTATGGATGAGGGACGGTCCGTGGAAGCGTACCATTGATCATCAGACCGTGAATACCAGCCCGAGCGGCCTTAGTCGACAACAACGGTGGAAAAAAGAAGTGTTGCGGTCTCCATCAACCAAACCAAGCGGCCCGAGATTTCTGGCGAAGAAATTCAGATTGTAGAAGCAACGCTGATTAAGCAAATTTTGGGCTTCAAGCTCCAGTCCCGACGGGCTATACTATACCCCAAAGTCTCGATGTCCGACTAAATCTGTCTCAACTTTTCTAATTTATCATCCACCCCACGATTGACATCCCCAAAAACCTCTGAATTCCAAGAACGAAGCACAGGGCGCAATCTTTTCAATTTTATCATCAATCGAATCAAAGGGTTAGTGATCGTGCAATTTGATTCCCAAGAAGAAGTAACAACCGACTCGAAAACCAGGATGTTTAGTCCACATACGTTGAAAACGAAAAGGAGATGGGCCCTTATGAGCCAAGTCTCACACAAAAGCAAAAGAGGATGATGGTCCGAGCAAGTGCGAGGAGAACAAAAGCCTTAGTCCTCTGCCAAAGATTAACAAACCTAGGGCTAGCTATAACACGGTCAAGCCGAGCTTGAATGAGAGTCCGATGAGGACGCGTCTTTGCACCAAGTAAAGAAGTTGCCTATCGTGGGGATAGCCATCAACCCCGCATTGTCATAAAAATCCCGAAAATCCTGGCAAGACGCCATCAAGGTGACCCCGACCAGACGCTCATGGTTCCCAAGAATAGCATTAAAGTCCCCCATCAAAACCAGATCATCACAACCCGGAGAAATAATATCGACCAAAGTCAGTCTACGAATCACGTGATTGCATATAGCATGAACAAACCCCACATGAAAGATGTAATTGGAGAATTGGACCTTAAGAATAATACATTGGTCGAAATAAAAATCAAAGAATCGTTATATCCGACCGTCTCAAGATCCGGATATCTAACTTCCCGATACCCGAAAGTTCTCGAGCCACAAACCGTAAACCAAGACTTGCCCAATAAGAATCGAGAGATAGAATGCAAGTCAACTTTAGGTTCTCGCAATAGCAACCAAAGAAGGTTTGTGATTATTACATAGCTTTCTTAAGAATATTGCGCGAAGCATGTTACCAATCCCGAATGTTCCAATAGAAGCAATTCATTGGGAAGGATCGGGTGAGGTGATCTAGGTAGGAGATCCGGAGTGTGTGGGCGCGATGTATCAACCCCATAAATATTATCATCATCCACATAATCAGCCCAACATTTCTGGGCAGCCTTGTTTAAATTTTTAGATCCATGTTCATCATCCTCAATCTCCAACTGATGAACAGCTGGCTTGTTACCCTGCGTTACCGATTGAAGTAGCCTATGTTTGGCATCAACAGATTTAGCACGGATAGCCCTATACAACGGACGAATGAGTTTTTCCAATGGGTACTGCACCGTGATAGGCCTATGATGAATATCAGAGGCGGAGAATGAATGGTCACCGCGAAGAACCGGAGGTTTGGGGGACGATGTACGTTTAACCACCGGAGGTGGCATATCATCTTTAGTATGAATAGAAGGATCCTCGAGTCCAAAGCGAGAAAAAGTATTATCCAGAGTAATATCCGAGGAAACGGTAACGATGGCACAAGAAGAGGAGCCCGGCGCATAGACAAAGTCGTATTATCCACTAAGTTATCCACGCTTGCCCTTATCCGATGGGTTATGAGCCGGACGATAAACCTGACGAGTTCGGGAGCGACCATGTTGAGGAGTGGGTCGTCCTTGTGGCTCCCGCAAATTGACATTATTTCCTAATCGCGGGCAAGACGCAAATGTCTCGTAATACCACAGTTCCACAAAATAAAGGAAGCTTTTCATACCCGATAGAAACAAACTAACAAAATGACCCTTTCTTTCAACCATAATATGATCCTCAAGAGGTTTAGTAAGGTCCACATCAACCAAAACGCGGACAAAATGTCCAAGAGAACCATCCAGAGACCGTTCATCAACCTCGAATCAAAAGCCAATGGCCTTGGCCAATCCCATAATGTAACCTGGGGTCCCGGTATTCGATACTCAACTCAAATATTCTCACCCAAACAAGGCGTCAAGTATTAACCTTGTAGGGGTTGAAATCGGAACCCAGGAGATAAACGGATGGAACCAGGATTGAGAGACCAAGTAGCCCACGCTGAGCACGGGAACGATCGAAGTGTTGTTAAATTTAACACAGAAGTAACCTTTACCCAACGGTATCAACTTCCAATCATTTTTAACGCCCCATAATTCAGAAAGTCATTTATGAAGAGGCATAATTGGCCACGGTTTATTACCTTTGCTGAGCATAACACGACCAATTAAAGCATATTGAAATTCAGCAAGTCGTTGTTGATAAACTTTTTCATCCATAACCACAGAATAATATTCACCTTTTTTAATGGGCTCGGGGATAGGATTAGAGGGACCGAAAATAATTTTAGCAAAAGATGGAGGGTTACCTGGCCATGCCGAGGAGATGCGATGTCGGAGGATTTACCGAAACCATTTGCGCAAAAGTTGTTTCCACACGTGGGTATGAGTTTGGCCCAGAAGGAGCCGAATGTTGCAAGTATGCGTGGACTTGTGGATGATCAGAGGATAGAACGTCATGAACGCCATGTGTGGAAGAGTTGCCAGACCATATTGGCATGCAGATGATAATCTGTGACCTTGGACCCGTGATCGACTCGTTGTGTAGGACATTTAGGAGTGGAGGCCGGAGTTTGCTGTACATTGAGATAAACCGATTCTGGAACGAGTCCCAACACATTAGTGATGTCGGACGAATAGAAATTTGTGGGCCGATTTGGATGTAAGCAAGTACCCGGGGGTTGAATGAGAGCAGTGGAAAATGAAAATGGAGAAAAAGAAGAAGTTGTGGCAGCATACGGATGCGTGTGGGCCCAGCCCGGCGATGAATAGTGATCTGCCGGAGCGCTGGCGTCACTATAATTGGATGGGCTAGGTCCACTCGTTTCGACCTCCTGAGCAATATTTCCTTCTTCGACAAAGTCCAAATCGGCCGTTTTGGTGGTCAATCGGGCGTCCATAGTCCGAAAATTGATTTTCGGATCCCCAATTTGGGTTTTTGATTCGGGGCACAATTTGGTCGATTTGGGGGTGGGATTTGTGCGCCTTGGAGTGAATTAGAAGATGGTAGAGTCAATTTTGGGATTGGATACTTATTGGGGTCGGAATTAGAGATTGATTGAAAGCTTGGGTTTTTTGGAAGAGCGTCGATTGTAGTCGGAGACGAATCGGAAAGTCCAAATTGATGACTGGGCATGAAAGCCCATGAGGAGGCGAGCAAAACCTGGGGTGGCACGTCCATTTTGGTGGTCGGAATTGGCGCCGGTGAAGGTTCGAAATTTTCGCCTGAAAATGTGCGCGAATCTCGGTTTTGCCGGCCAAAATGGACGACGTTTCCGATCAAGCCTTCCGGTCTTGGTGAGCGTGGTTGAAGTCGGCTGAGGGGGAATTACATTTTCAGGTATGAATCCGGCGTTGGAGTGGCCGGAAAATGGCTGGTCAACGGGCATTGTTCAAAGTCAACTATAGAGAGTTTGGAGGGACCCCCCAGTTAAATAAAGTTACGAATGGCGTTTTTCGATTTGAATTTACTTATTTGTTTAGCTCATTTAAATGCTAAATATTTATAAAATAGAGTTGGATTGGTATTACTCAAAACATGTGTTCTATCTTAAAGGTGCTAAAAAGCACTTATGAAAAGAGATAAGGGACGAGTACTTTGTGTTTTCTCTCAAATATGTATCATCTATTGACTAGGGTTTGGGTTTCCTTATTTGTATAGAATATTTGAAAGAAACAATATGGATTAAATTAATTTAGATTTGTATTTTTCAAAACTTGTGTTCAATCTATAAGGTGCTAAAGGGCAAGAAATAAGTGACGAAAAACTTCCTTTGTGATGACTCTTAAATTTGTACCATTCATTGATTAGGACTTGAGTTTTCCTATTTGTTTAGCTCATTTGAAAGGCTCATTTTTTATTAAATATAGTTGGATTGGTATTCTTCAAAACTTGTGATGTAACTTCAAGGTGCTCAAAGGCACTTATGAAAAGAGATATGGGCCGAAAATCTTCTTTGATTGGGATTAGGATTTCCTTACTTATTAGACATTTAAAAGATTCAATATTCATTAAATAAATTGAGATTGGTATTCTTCAGAACATGTGTTATATCTTCAAGGTGCTCAAAGGCACTTTTGAAAAGCGATAAGGCATAAAAACTTTCCTTTGTGATTACTGTTAAATGTGTATCATTCATTGATTTGGATTAGGATTTCTTTATTTGTTTAGATCATTTAGAAGGATAAAAATTCATTAAATAAAATTAGATTAGTATTCTTCAAAACTTGTGTTCTATCTTGAAGATGCCAAAGGAACTTAAGAAAATAGATATGGGTCGGAAACCTTTATTTGTGATGGTTCTTTATGTATCATTCATTGGTTAGGATTTGGGTTTCTATATTTGTTATGATGTATTTGTATGTGTGCTCAAATGCACTTATGAAAAGAGATATAGGCCGAAAATATTCCGTTGTGATTGCTGTTAAATGTGTACCATTCATTGATTAAGATTTGGGATTTCTTATTTGTTTAGCTCACTTAAAAGTATTCATTAAATAAATTTAGATTGGTATTCCTAAAAACTTGTGTTCTATCTTCATGATGCTCAAAGATATTTATGAAAAGTGATAATGGCCGAAAATTTTCCTTTGCGATTGATGTTAAATGTGTATCATTCATTAATTAGGATTAGGGTTTGTTTATTTGTTTAGTTCATTATGTTTAATAAAAATCGAAAAATATAATAAAAAGAAGAGAAGAGCCCTGATCACAAGTCGATCAGGTAGCGTAATGTTTGCGGCCTCGTTAAAAACTACCAAGGTAAAACCCACCATTGTGAGAAAAACCCCTAGTAGGAAAAGTGTACCCCCGCGAGAAAATAAAATGCCATAGGATCGATAAAAAGCACAGAAACAAAAATTATCTAACAAATCTATACTGTGCTCGTCCAACATAATCATCTGTGAGTTGATCTGCCACGCGATTTCTCTCCCGATAAATGTGAGAAATGATAAAGTTCATTTGAGAAATCAAATGCAATACTGCCATTGCCCTCGAAGGCGCCAAGGAAAGGAACCATCCCGATTTTGAAAGAGATCCACTACGAAAGTCAAATCCAATTCAACCCAAAGATTAGTTCAACCCTTGTGAAAAGTGTAGAAGATAGCACGAATAACTGCCATTAATTCAGCCCCAAAAGCATATCCCGAACCACATTGTTCCACAAAACATCCTCTGAAGAAGCCCCTTGCTATGTGGTAAACCCCGACTGCCGTGAGACGCCTTTGGGAGCTAGCTGCACTGCCATCCTTGTTAACTTTGATCCAACCTGGGAGGGGTAAATGCCAAGTAACCGCGATGATGCGAGGTGCCCAAGGAGCACGTCCCTGAACCTTCCGACGGTGAAGACATAGAAGATCACCTTGAGTGTTATTCATACAACCCTTGTCAAGACACGCAAATTCCATGATCATCGCCGGTAATTGGATCAGAGCGGCATCTGTGGTCCATTTCTTGTCATTAAAGATAACGCGTTCAATGTGCCAAAGAAGCCGATCACGAGAAATGATCGCCACCTTCCGAGAAAAAGCCACCGATCACTGAAATGAAACCCCATAATATGGACCAAAAATTCATTGAAACTATGGGTTTTATGCATAGTCACAACAAATGATTTAGTAATCCAGTCCCAAAGAGTCCCTGCAAAATCACAAGAAACAAAAAGATAATCAATCGAATCCGAGTGTGAATAGCGCAGACCACAGAAGGTAGGCCCAATAAAACCCCGAGTATGGAGAACATCTAAAACCGCAAGGCATCCGAAGATCGCTCTCCAAACAACCACCGAACGTCTTTCGGGAATGTAAGCAGACCAAATCCAAGATCCCCATTTAACCACCAAGAGAGAGAGAGGGCTGCAGGAACACATAAGCCTCCTTAGAAGAAATCACCCCGTTCATAGAATGCGTCCATACCCATTTATCCAAAGAATTAGGGGTAAGAGGACAACGGACAATATCGCGAATGATATCCAAATAAGCATCCATAAACGAAATAGTGAAATGCCAAGTATTATCATAATAGAAATCCGAGATCCTGTCCTGAAAGTGAATACGGTATGCATCGAGAATCCCAATCCAGTCCGCAATAACATAACAAAGCCAATTATCAGTCCAAAAACCCACAGAAGAGTGCGCTTCCTGAACCCAACGGGATTCCGTCAAGCAACTATGAACCAGAAGACGGACACCATCCCAAATCGACGAAGGCAAGAACGTGTGACGGATCGCCCCATTAGCTAAGAGGTATCATGTATGAAGAGTAGTGTGCACAACGGAATTTGAAGTAAGAGGTATCATGTACGCATAGGTTTCTCAAGCTCCTTAAGCATGGTAATCGACCATTTATAAACAAGCATAGTATGAACTAGTGAACTTGCGATCACAGAGTTCACCAAACAAACCCTGCCTGCCAGCGGAAGGGAAGAACCTTTCCATCGTTTGAACTTGAGAAGAACTTTGTCTAGCACAGACTGTAACACCCTCTGCTTGGGCGCCCCCTTGAATTTTGGAACTCCAAGATAATTGGGTGTGAAATCGCCCACTGTGATCCCAATGATAGTTTGAATCCGATTGCGAAAATGTCAAGAAACAGAAGCCCCAAAAAAAACCTTGGATTTGTTTAGGTTGAACACTTGACCCAAAATAGAAGCATAGAATCGAAGAGCCTAAAATATATGACGAGCATTATCAGCATTAACCGCACAAAGAATGACGATATCATTGGCATACAACATCGTAGAAGGAAATTGAATGTTGCACGGAGCAACAAAAGGCATGAGCCAATGTGAGGAGACCAATTCAGCAATAATTTTGCCCAACACTTCCTCAGCCACACAAAATAGAAGCGGAGATAGGGGGTTCCCCCGTCTGACCCCGCGAGAGCAAGAAAAATATCCCACTGGCAAACCATTCACCAAAATGGAGACACATGCTGAAATCAAAATCACTGAAATCCAGTTAACAAACTTATCATTAAACCCAAACCTGCGCAAAACATAGGTCAAGAAGTCCCAACACAGAGTATGAAAGGCTTTACGAATGTCAATCTTTAAGATCATGTTCTTATCTACCCTATTCTGCAAAATATTGAAGCCTTCGGAGACCAAGGCGATACAATCATGAATATGTCATCCCAGAATAAACCCAAACTGAGTGGGGGAAAGAAGCCTACTAATAATCCTCCAAAATTTAGAAGCCAGGATCTTCGTAATAGTCTTAAAGATCAAATTACTCATGACAATTGGCCTGAAATTGTCAATGGTAATTGCATCTTTGCTTTTAGGGATGAGGACCATAAAGCTGAATTGAGTCCAGCTGGTAAAGAACTGGACACAAAGAGACGTCAGCAGAAATAATATCCCAGCAATATTAATAGAACACCCTGTTAAAACCATAAGGACCAGGGGAGCTATCAACACCAAGATCAAAAACTGCTTCCCGGATCTCAGTCTTAGAAGGCAAGGAATCAAGATGAATGTTATCAACCATTGAGACCACTGGGGTAATAATCTGATAGATAAGACAAATGTCAACTGTGGGGCCAATCAGGGCCATAAATAAATCTTTAAAGAAGTGAATGACGTGGCTGCGAATGGCAACAGGATCAGTGGACAAATGACCATTGATCATCAAACCGTGAATACCAGACCGAATGGCCTTGGTTTGACATCTACGATAGAAGAATGAGGTGTTTCGATCGCCATCAACAAGTCAGGCAACCCTAGATTTTTGGCGAAGAAATTCCGACTGAAGCATAAAGCTTGATTAAGAGAATGTTGAGCTTCGAGCTCCTGCTCCCTTAGGTTGTCATTATAACCAATGGTCTCGATATCAGATTGAATTTGACGAACCTTCTCCAATTTCTCATCCACTGCACGATTCACGTCTCCAAACACCTCCCTATTCCAAGTACGAAGCACAGGACGCAACCACTTGAGCTTAATCATTAATCAAATCAAAGGATTAGTACCATTACAAGGTAGATCCCAAGAAGAAGCAACCACCTGCTGAAAACCCGGATGCTTAGTCCACATACGCTGAAAATGAAAAGGCCCAAGAGTCCGAACAACCTGAGTCGAGCAGGGAAGCAAAAGGGGGTAGTGCTATAAACAAATACGAGAAAGCACATAATTATCCACCTCATGCCAAAGGTTGAGAAAGTGTGAAGTAGCAATAGAACGGTCCAACCTAGCCTGATGAGGGTATGCCGACCCCTCATAGCACACCAAGTAAAAAAGTTTCCCATAGTAGGAATAGCAGTCAACCCCGCATTATCAAGAAAATCATGAAAGTCCTGACAGGAAGCTAAAGGGGCGATCCCCTGACCCTTATTTGTTGTTTAGCTCATTTTTTTAAATAAGGTCGAAAATAATATAGAAGAAAAGAAAAGTCCAGATCACAAGACGATAAGGTAGCGCAATATTTGGGGCCTCCTTAAAAACCTACCGGTGTAAAACTCACCCTTGTAGGAAAAACCCCCAGTAGGAAAAGAGTACCCCCGCGAGAATAAAACAAGAATAAACATAAGAAACACAAAAACTCAAGCTATCTGACAAATCTATACTGACTAAGACCAACATAATAATCATTGAGTAAGGGGACAATATCCGCTGGGGATGTGTCCCACCACTTGGATTCCGAGGATTTACTATGATAATCTGCCACACGATTCCCCTCCCGATAGATGTGAGAAATAACAAAATTCATTTGAGAGATCAGATGCAGAGAGTAATTCCAGTGACCCAGAAGACACCACGAGAGGAGTCATCACGATTACGAAAGAGATCAACCACAAAAGTCGAGTCTGATTCTACCCAAAGGTGCATCCATCCCTTATGGAAAGTGTAGGAGATTGCCTTAATGACTGTAATTAACTCTGCCTCAAAAGCAAATCGAAATCCGCATTGCGCAGCAAAGCAACATCTAAAAAAGCCCTTAGCCGTACGGTAAACCCCAACTGCCACGAGACGGCCTGGGGAGCCAACAGCACTGCCATCTGTATTAACTTTAATCCAGCCTGGGAGGGGAAGATGCCAAGTAATCGGAATGATTCTAGGGGCTCTGGGAGCACGCCCATGGACCTTGAGACGGTGGAGACAGAGGAGGTCAGCTTGAGTGTTTTTCATGCATCCCTTATCCAGAATAACAGATTCCAAAATCATCGCCGGAGCTAAACCAGAGCTGCCTCCGGAGACCATTTATTATCATTGAAAATAATATCATTCTGGATGTGCCAAAGGAGCCAAATGCCAAAAATAATAGCCACCTTCCAAAGAAAAGCCACCTGATCACTGAAATTGAAATCCATGGCATGAACCAAAAATTCATTGAAGCTATGCGTTGGATGGATAGTAAGCGGAAGCCTTAGCCATCCAGCCCCACAGATATATCCTGCAAAAGCACAAGAAACAAAAACATGGTCAATCGATTCTGCTTGATAGTAATAAAGACTACAAAAGGTCGGCCCAATGAAGCCCTAGGAGCACATAATATCTAAAACCACAAGGCGTTCGAAGATTGCTCTCCAAACAACCACTGATCTCCTTTCCGGAAGGTGCGTAGACCAAATCCAAGAACCCCATCTAACTACCGGGAGAGCAGGCCGCAAAAAAGAATAAGCGTCTTTAGAAGAAACCTTCGTACTCTTTTACCCTCCGAATGCGGGAGAAGCGGATAACGGACAATATCACGAACAATATCCATATAAGCCTCCACAAAAGAAATGGTAAAATGCCAAGTGTCATCATAATAAAAGTCAGAGATCGTGTCCTAAAAATGAATTCGGTATTCTGGCGGAATGCCAATCCGATCCGCAATGACATAGCCTAACCAATTGTCATTCCAAAAACCAACAGACGACTGCACCCCCGGAACCCAACGCAACTCTGCTAAGAAATTATGAACCAGAGAACGAAGACCAGCCCAGATCGAGGAAGGTAAGAAAGAGGTACGGATCGCCCTACTCGCCAATAGATAACACTTGCGAAGGGTGGCGAGCACGATTGAATCTGAAGTAATAATCTTCCAACCCAATTTCATGAGGTAAGCCTGATTAGCTGTGATGATAGATCGAACCCCAAGGCCCCCTTCTTTCCTAGGAGTACAACAACGAGCCCAATTAACCACACTTTTTTAATAAGAATCGAAATATAATAAAAAGAAATGAAAAATCCTGGTCACAAGCCGACCAGGTAGCTCAATGTTTGGGGCCTCATTAAAAATCTAAAAGGTAAAACCCACCCTTGTGGGGAAAACCCTTAGTAGAAAAAGAGTACCCCAGTGAGAAAAGTGAAAGACATACAACCAAACCGAAACAACATAGCTAATATCCATAGGGGAGGCATCCCACCAAGAGGAGTCACACGTGAACTTGCTGAGATGGTCCGCAACACGATTACCTTCTCGATAGATGTGAGAAAACACAACGTGCATCTGGGAAAGCAGAAAGAGAGAATAATGTCATTGATTAAGCAGACGCCACGGGATGGAGCCCGTCTGAGATCTAAGAAGGCCACAACATACGTAGAGTCTGATTCCAGCCAAATATTAGTCCAACCCTTGCGAAAAGCATAGAAGAATGCGGTCATGGTAGCAACCAGTTCGGCCTCAAAAGCGAAGCCCGTTCCACACTGCTCCATGAAACACCCACGAAAAAATCCTCGATAAGTACGGAAAATGCCCGCCGCCGTGATACGACCTAGAGCTCCGATTGCACTACCATCTGTGTTGACTTTAATCCAACCAGGAAGGGGAAGAAACCAAGGCACCAGGATAATGCGAGGGGCCTTAGAAGGGCGTCCACTAACCTTCAGCCGGTGTAGACAAAGAATATCCTCCTGGGTATTCTGCATGCACCCTTTGTCAAGCGAAACAGACTCAATAATCATGGCTCTCAACTGAACAAGCGTCGCATCCGTAGTCCAATGTTTGTCATTAAAGATCACATCATTTCTGATGTGCCAGATAAGCCATATGCAAGAAACAATCGCCACCCTCCAGAGAAAAGCAATCTGCGCACTGAAATGAATTTCCATTAAATGAACCAGAAAATCATTGAAGCTATAGACGTTACGAAAAGCCACTGCAAATGAACCCACAATCCAGTCCCAAAGAGCTCCTGCAAAATCGCAAGAAACAAAAATGTGATCGATCGATTCCGAATGAGAGTAACAGAGACTGCAAGCAGTAGGACCGATAAATCCTTTGGGGCGGTGAACGTCCATGACTGCCAGACATCCGAATATCGCCCGCCAGACCACAACCATGCGCCTCTCTGGTATGTAGGGGACCATATCCAGGATCCCCATTTAACAGAAGGAAAGGACGGTTGGAGAAATGCATATGCTGACTTAGATGTCACCATCCCATCCATAGAGCGAGTCCACACTCGTTTATCCAAAGAATCTGGAGAAATCGGACAACGGACAATATCCCGAACAATATCCAAGTAAGCCTCCACAAACAACACAGTGAGATGTCATTTGTTATCAAAAAAGAAGTCCGATATGGGATTACGCAAGTTAGCCCGAAATTCATGCGGGATGCCAATCCGATCCGCAATGACGTAACCAAGCCAGTTATTTGTCCAAAAATTAACCGAAGAGTGAGCCCTAGGAATCCATCTCGAATCAGTCTGGCAATCCTCCACAGTTGGACGCAACCCCGCCCAGATAGAAGAAGGCAAGAAGGAGCGCCTAATCGAACCATTGTCCATCAAAAAACAGCGACGGAGTATCAAAGACAATGGAATCCGATGTGAGAAGTTTCCAGCCCATCTTCATAATAAACGCTCGGTTCGCAGAAATGAGGGATCGGACGCCAAGACCATCCTCGTTCTTGTGAGTGCAACAACGCATCCAATTAACCACGACAGAACACTTCTGATTAATATCACCAGTCCAAATGAAGTTACGCATAGCTTTCTCCAACTGCTTAAGCAACGCGATAGGCCATTTGTATATGAGTATACTGTGAACCAGGGAGCTGGCAATAATAGAGTTAACCAAGCAGACACGACCTGCCAAGGAGAGAGAAGAACCTTTCCAACGCTTAAACTTAACCATAATCTTATCAAACAAAGGCCGCAACACACCATATTTGGGGGCACCCTTGAAGATTTTTTTTGAATAAGTGCGAATAAATATATAAAAATGATAAAAGAGAGTAATCCTGATCACAAGCAGATCAGGTAACCAAATGAAAGCCTGGAAATAATGTCAACAACCAAAATGAAGTGGGAAAAACCTTCCAAGGTAAAACCCACCCTTGTGGGAAAAACCCTTGGAAGGAAAAAGAGTACCCCCCAGGAAAAAATAGGCGCCTAAAAAAGAAACCTGAAGCGGTGGCGCATTAAGTAACAAACCTATAGTTGGATTGGCCAACATAATCATCAGTGAGGTAGTGAAGAAGGTCTGTGGGCGGGACGCCCCACCAGGTGCCACTCTCCGTCTTCTTTCTCAGCATGTCTGCCACCCGATTGCCTTCGCGAAAGATATGAGAGACTACAAGATCAATGCCACTGAGGAGATGCAAGGTTTGGCGCCAATGGCTAAGATGGCGCCATGGGACCTCCATCGTTCTCTTCTCCAGCAGGTTCACCACATACATCGAGTCCGATTCTAGCCAAAGTTGCGTCCAACCTTTTGTAAATGCGTAATGAATCGCCCACATTACTGCAACCAATTCAGCTTCAAATGCGTATCCTGAACCACAGTGATAGACAAAGCATCCGCGAAAGAATCCTCTACAATTCCGGAAGACACCAGAGGCTGTTAGATTGCCCGGCGCCCCTGGAGCGCTGCCATTCATGTTAACCTTGATCCAACCCGGGAGGGTTTTTTGCCACTGGACCTCCACAATCTTCGGAGCATGCCTAGCCCTTCCGGGAATTCTTAAACCATGCAGGATAAAGAGGTCTTGCTGATTGTTATTCATGCATCCCCGGTCCAAAGGTGTTGATTCAACAATGAGTACCTGTAGGTGAATGAGTGCCGCCTCCAGAGTCCAGACTTTGTTGTCGAAAATCAGCTCATTGCGGATGTGCCAAATAAGCCAGATGCAGGATAAAATTGCCACACGCCAAAGGAAAGCGACCTGGTCGCTAAAATGAAGAGACATAAGTCGTACCAGCAGTTTATTGAAACTGTAAGTCTGGAGGGGGTGCACGTGAAAGGCTTGGAAGATCCAACGCCATATATGCCCTGCAAAAGCACAAGAAACAAATAAGTGATCAACCGATTCCCCCGATTCCCTGCAAAGAACACAAACCGAAGAGCCAGTAAAACTTCCCCTAGCTCGTAAAGAATCCTGGACTACCAATTGGTTGTGTATAGCCCTCCATGCCACCACTGATCTCCGTTCTGGGATATACTGGGACCAAATCCAAGAACCCCATCTAACTGCCAGGCGCCGGGGGCGTAAATAATTATAAGCCATCTTCGAGGTAACCGAACCATCCTCTAAGTTCATCCTCTAACTGCCACGCACAATAGCTCGAACCAGCTCCAAATAAGCCTCCACAAAGGGGAGGGTGAAGTGCCAGGATCCATCATAAAAATAATCAGAGATACGCTGCTGGAATAAATATCTATAATCCTCTGGAATTCCAATTCTGTCAGCAATGAAGTATCCCAACCAATTATCAATCCAAAATAATACCTCAGAATTGGCGCTTGGGATCCAACGAGCACCATCCAAGCAATCAGAAATACAGGGTCTAATCCCAGGCCAAATGGAAGAGGGAATAAAGGACCTACGGATATCCCCATTTCTAGTGAAGTACACATGGCTTTTCCCATTTGTTTTAGCAGCGTGGCAGGCCATTTATAAATCATCATGGCGTGCACGAAAGAACTAGTTATCACCGAGTTAACAAGGCAAACCCTACCATCAAGGGAGAGAGACGAGCCTTTCCATCGTCGAAACTTAAGGATTATCTTGTCAAAGATAGGCTGTAAATCCGCGACTTTTGGAGCTCCCTTGAAGATTGGAGCGCCCAAGTAGATGGTGGGGAACGCCCCTGGATGAATCCCTAGAATGTGTTGCACCCTCCCACGGACATAATGCGAAACCTTTGCCCCAAAATAGACCTTGGATTTCTATGGACTAAACACTTGACCCGAGATGTCTGCATAATGGGTAAGAATCTGAAGCAAGACCCGGGCATTGGATGAAGACGCCCCACACATGATGACAATGTCGTCCGCATATAAAATGGATAATGGAAAGACAATACACCTTGGCACCGTGAAGGCAGATAATCGGGACTGATCCATCGCAGCTGCCATAAATCGCCCCAGGACCTCCTCCGCAATACAAAACAGTAGGGGTGATAAAGGATCCCCTTGTCTGACTTCTCTGGAACAGGGAAAATAACCAACCGGCGTCCCATTCAACAGCACTAATATTCTGGACGACCGAAGAACCACCTCCACCCGACGCACGAATGTCTCGGAGAAACCGAAATGGTGCAAGACATGTAGTAAAAAATCCCACCTCAGTGTGTCGAATGCCTTGCGAATATCTATTTTCAGTATCATATTCGAATCCGTGCGTCCCTATAAGACATTGAACCCTTCAGATACCATGGCAATACACTCATGAATTTGTCTACCTGGGATAAAACCAAACTGAGTCGGAGATAAATAATCAGCAATAATTGAACCCAAGCGTGTAGCCAATATCTTTGTGATAATCTTGAAAAGGAAGTTGCTCATGACAATCGGGCGGAAGTTTTCAATGATATTTGCATACTTAGTCTTTGGGATGAGCGCCATGAAACTGGGGGGCACCCTTGAAGATAGGAACCCCAAGATAAGTAGTAGGAAAGGATCTAACCGATAAGCCCATGATCGTCTGAATGCGATGTCTAATATAATGCGAGACCCGAGTACCAAAAAACACCTTTGATTTGACAGGATTGAACACCTGGCCAGAAAGAGAGGCATAATGACCAAGAGCATGGAAAATATAACGTGCATTGCCAGAGGTTGTCGCACAAAGGATGACAATATCATCCGCAGAAAGCATGGAGGACGAAAACACAATATTACGTGGAGACATGAAAGGCTTGAGAAGATGGGATGACACCAGATGAGAGATAAGTTTCCCCAGGACTTCTTCGACAATGCAAAAGAGAAGGGGTGAAAGAGGATCACCCTGATGCACCCCTCTTCTGCAAGCAAAGTATCCGATTGGAGAGCCATTAAGAAGAACCGAGATACGGGCTGAGTTCAAAATGACAGATATCCACGCAACAAATTTCTCAGAGAAGCCAAATATGTGTAACACATATAAAAGAAAATCCCAATTGATAGTGTCAAAGGCCTTACGGATATCGATTTTCAGGATCATGTTACTGTCACTCCAATTATGAATAATGTTGAAACCTTCCGAGACTAGAGCAATACAATCATGAATGTGACGACCCGGAATAAAACCAAATTATGTAGGAGACAAAATACGCCTGACGATACGGCCAAACCGAGTAGCCAATATCTTAGTGATAATTTTGAAGATGAAATTGCTCATGACAATGGGCCTGAAATTATCCACAATATTCGCATCTTTTCTTTTAGGAATGAGAACCATAAAGTCGAATTGAGTCCAAATGTGGAGAGAACCGATTCTAAGAAGTGGCGCACAACAATAATGATGTCATTAGATATAATGTCCCAACAACTCTGATAGAAAGTGCCATTAAAGCCATTTGGGCCTGGGGAACTGTCAAGACCGAGATCAAAAACCACATCTCGAATCTCTAAATCTATAGGTAAAGAGGTTAAGCAATTGTTCTTCACATCCATCACCACTGGATTAATAACTTGATCAATAGAAGAAAAATCTGGAATTGGACTAATAGGTGCCATGAATAACTCCTGGAAGAACTGGATAATGTGACTACAAATGAGAGACGGGTCCGTGGAAAGCGTACCATTGATCATCAGACCATGAATACCAGCCCGAGCGACCTTAGTCTGACAACAACGGTGGAAAAAAGAAGTGTTGCAGTCTCCGTCAACCAACCAAGCAACCCGAGATTTTTGGCGAAGAAATTCAGATTGTAGAAGAAGCGCCTGATTAATCGAGTTTTGGGCTTCAAGCTCCTGGTCCCGACAGGCTATACTATACCCCAGAGTCTCGATGTCCGACTGAATCTGTCTCAATTTTTCTAATTTATCATCCACCCCACAATTGACATCCCCAAAAACCTCCAAATTCCAAGAACGAAGCACAGGGCGCAACCTTTTCAATTTAATCATCAATCGAATCAAAGGGTTAGTGCCTGCGCAATTTGATTCCCAAGAAGAAGTAGCAACCGACTGAAAACCAGGATGTTTAGTCCACATACATTGAAAACAAAAAGGAGATGGGCCCTTATGAGCCGAAGTCACACACGAAAGCAAAAAGAGGATGATGGTCCGAGCAAGTGCGAGGGAGAACAAAAGCCTTAGTCCTCTGCCAAAGACTAACAAACCTAGGACTGGCTATAACACGGTCAAGTCGAGCTTGAATGAGAGTCTGATGAGGACACATGATGCACCAAGTAAAGAAATTGCCTATCGTGGGGATAGCCATCAACCCCGCATTGTCATAAAAATCCCAAAAAACCTGGCAAGACGCCATCAAGGCGACCCCCTGACCTGTACGCTCATGGTTCCCGAGAATAGCATTAAAATCCCCCTTCAAAACCAGATCATCACAACCCAGAGAAATAATATCCGACCAAAGCTGTCTACGAATCACATGATTGCAAATAGCATGAACAAACCCCACATGAAAGATGTAATTGGAGAATTGGACCTTAAGAATAATACACTGGTCAGAAATAAAAACCTGCTGAAGAATCGTTATGTCCGACCGTCTGAAGATCCAGATATCTGACTTCCCCGATGCCCAAAGGTTCTGAGCCATAAACTGTAAACCAAGACGCCCAATAAGAATCAGAGGTAGAATGTAAGTCAACTTTAGGTTTTGCAATAGCAACCAAAGAAGGTTTGTGATTATTACATAGCTTCTTAAGAATATTGCGCGAAGCAATGTTACCAATCCCCCGAATATTCCAATAGAAGCAATTCATTGGGAAGGATCAGGTGAGGTGATCCGGGTAGGTGATCCGGAGTGTGTGGGCGTAGATGTATCAACCCCAGAAATATTATCGTCATCCGCATAATCAGCCCAACGTTTCTGGGCAGCCTTGTTTAAATTGTTAGATCCATGTTCATCATCCTCAATCTCCAACTGATGTACAATTGGCTTGTTACCCTGCGTTACCGATTGAAGTAGCCTATGTTTGGCATCAACAGATTTTGCACGGGTAGCCCTATACAACGGACGAATGGGTTTTTCCAATGGGTACTGCACTGTAAGAGGCTTATGATGAATATCAGAGGCGGAGAATGATTGGTCACCGCGAAGAACCGGAGGTTTGGGGACAGATGTACGTTTAACCACTGGAGTTGGCATATCATCTGAAGTATGAATAGTAGGATCCTCAGAGTCCAAAACAGAAAAAGCATTATCCAGAGTAATATCCGAGGAAACTGTGATGATGGCACAAGAAGGGGAGCCCGGGCGCATAGACAAAGTCGTATTATCCACTAAGTTATCCACAGCCTTGCCCTTATCCGATGGGTTATGAGCCGGACGATAAACCCGACGAATTTGGGAGCGATCACATTGAGGAGTGGGTCATACCTGTGGCTCCTGCAAATTGACATTATTTCTAAATCGTCGGCAAGACGCAGCTGAATGTCCCGTAATACCACAGGTTCCACAAAATAGAGGTAGTTTTTCATACCCGATAGGAACAAACGAACAGTGACCCTTTCTTTCAACCATAATATGTTCCTGAAGAGGTTTAGCAAGGTACACATCAACCAAAACACGGACAAAATGTCCAAGAGAACCATCCAGAGACCATTCATCTACCTGAACCGGGGTACCAATGGCCTTGGCCAATCCAATAATATAACTGGGTTCCCAATATTCGATACTCAACTCAAATATTCTCACCCAAACAGAAGCCGTCGAAGTATTAACCTTGTAGGGGTTGAAATTCGGAACCCAAGGGGATAAACGAATGGAACTAGGATTGAGAGACCAAGTGACCCGAGCTTGAGCGCGGGAACAATCAAAAGTGTTGTTAAATTTAACACAGAAATAACCTTTACCCAACGGTATCAACTTTCAATCATTTTTAACGCCCCATAATTCAGAAAGCTGTTTATGAAGAGGCATAATTGGCCAAGGTTTATTACCTTTGCCGAGAATAACACGACCAATTAAAGCATATCAAAATTCAGCAAGTCGTTGTTGATAAACATTTTCATCCATAACCACAAAATAATATTCACATTTTTTAATGGGCTCGGGGATAGGATTAGAGGGACTAGAAACAATTTTAGCAAAAGATGGAGGGTTACATGGGCCGTGGTGAGGAGATGCAGTGTCAGAGGATTTACCAGAAACCATTTTTGCAAAAGTTGATTCCACACGTGGGTATGAGTTTGGCCCAAAACGAGTCGAATGTTGCAAGTACGCGTGGACTTGTGGATAATCAGAAGATAGAACATCATGAACGCCATGTGTTGAAGAATTGCCAGAGACCATATTGGCATACAGAAGATAACCTGTGACCTTGGACCCGTGATGGACTCGTTGTGTAGGGCATTTAGGAGTGGAGGCCGGAGTTCGCTGCACATTGAGATAAACCGATTCTGGAACGAGTCCGAGCACATTAGCGGTGTCGGACGAATAGAAATTTGTGGGCCTATTCGGAAGCAAACAAGTACCCAAGGGATGAATGAGAGCAGTGGAAAATGAAAATGGAGAAAAAGAAGAAGTTGTGGCCGCATACGGATGCGTGTAGGCCCGGCCCGACGATGAATAGTGATCTGCCAGAGCGGTGGCGTCACCATAATTGGATGGACTAGGTCTACTCGTTTCGACCTCCTGAGAAACATTTCCTTCTTCGACGAAGATAAAATCGGCTGTTTTGGTGGTCAATCGGGCGTCCAAAGTCCAAAAATTAATTTTCGGATCCCCAATTTGGGTTTTTTGATTCGGGGCACAATTTGGGCGATTGGAGGATGGGATTTATGCGTCTTGAAGTGAATTAGTAGATGGTAGAGTCAATTTTTGGATTGGATACGTATTAGGGTCGTAATTGGAATTTGATTGAAAATTTGGGTTTTTTGGTAGAACGTCGATTGTTGCCGGAGACGAATCGAGGAGCCCAAAATTGATGACTTTGCATGGAAGCCCATGAGGAGGCGAGTAAAACTTGGGGTGGCACGTCCATTTTGGAGGTCGGAATCGTTGCTGGTGAAGGTTCGAAATGGGCGCCTGAAAATGTGCGTGAATTCTGGTTTTCTTGGCCAAAATTGATGATGTTTCCAGCAGTGTTTCTGGTCGTGGTGAACGTAGATGACATCGACTGAGAGGGAATTACATTTTCAGGTATGAATCTGGCGTTGGAGTGGCCCGAAATGGCTGGACAACAGTCATAGTTAAAAGTCAACGATAGAGAGGACGTCAATGGTCATATTTCTTTTTTCACGGGAATTTTATAGCCCAATTAACCACATGAGTACCAGAAACCTTTCTGGGAGATGTCACCAGTCCAGATAAAATTACACATAGCTTTCTCAAGCTACTTGAGCATAGCAATCGGCCATTTATAAACAAGCATAGAGTGCACCAGTGAACTCGTAATCACAGAATTCACCAAACACACCCTGCCAGCAAGCGAGAGAGAGGACCCCTTCCATCGTTTGAACTTGAGAAGTGCCTTATCAAAAGTAGCATGTAAAACCCTCTGCTTGGGCGCCACTTTAAAGATAGGGACACCAAGGTAGATGATAGGAGAATCGCCCACCTGAATCCCCATAATAGCTTGAATCCGATTACATACGTGTCTAGAAACAGCGGTCCTGAAAAAGACCTTCGATTTGTTAGGATTGAAGGTTTGCCCCAGAATAGAAGCATAGAATCGAAGAGCCTGGCGAACATGACGGGCATTGCCAGTGTTAGCCTCATAGAGAATGACTATATCATCAGCATACAACATTGTAGCAGGAAAATGGATATTCCGAGGGGCAACAAAAGGCCGTAGACGCTAGACACCACCAAGTCTGCAAAAATTCTACCCAAAACTTCCTCAGCAACACAGAAAAGAAGAGGAGAAAGAGGATCCCCTTGACGAACACCACGAGAATAAGAAAACTAACCCACCTGCGAACTATTAAACAAAACAGAAATACGAGCAGAATTAAGAATCACCAAGATCCAACCAATGAACTTAGCAGAAAACCTAAATCTCTGCAAAACGTAAAGCAAGAACTCTCAGCTCAAAATATCAAAGGCTTTGCAAATGTCAATCTTTAAAATCATGTTCTTGTCCGATCGATTCTGCAAAATCTTCGTAATGATCTTAAAAATGAAATTGCTCATTACAATCGGCCTGAAGTTTTCAATAATAATGGCATCCTTGCATTTAGGAATGAGGACCATAAAGCTGGAATTGAGTCCAGCTGGCAAAGTCCCAGACACAAAGAAGTGACGAACTGCAGCAATGACAACAATAGAAATAATATCCCAACAATGATGATAGAAGACCCCATTAAAACCGTCCGAACCAGGGGAGCTATCAACGCCAAGATCAAAAGCTGCCTCCTTTATCTCAATGTCAGAGGGCACAAAATGAAGAATCGCATTATCAGCCTCTGAGCATGCCAGAGTAATAATCTGGTCAATAGCAGAGTAATCGACCAGAGAGCCAACCAGAGCCGCGAACAAATCTTCGAAGAAGTGAATGACATGACTTTGGATGGCAACAGGGTTAGTAGATAGATGGTCGTCAATCATCAAACCATGAATACCAGATCGAATGGGCTTGGTTTGACAACGACGATGGAAGAAAGAAGTATTGCGATCGCCATCAACAAGCCAGTCCGCCCTCGATTTTTGCCGAAGAAATTCAGACTGCATCAATAATGCATAATTGAGCGAACGCTGCTTCAAATTCTTGTTCCCTGAGGTTGTCCGAATAACCAATAGTCTCAATATCCGATTGAATTTGTTTAACTTTCTCCAATTTATCATCCACTGCCCAATTGACATCTCCGAAAACCTTTCTATTCCAAGTACGGAGCACTAGACGCAAACCGTTTGAGTTTACACATCAGTTTAATCAAAGGATTAGAGCCCGCAATAGGAATATTCCAACAAGAAGCAACCATCTGCTGAAAACCCAGATGTTTAATACACATACGCTAAAACCAGAACGGGCCTGGGCCTCACATAAGGTGAGTCGAACATGAGAGCAAAACGGGATGGTAATCGGAACAAATACGTGGGAGAACATAGTTATCCACCTTGTGCCAAAGGGAAAGAAAATTAGAGGTAGCCATGGAGCGATCCAACCTGGCCTTAATGAGATTATGCCGACCCCTCGTAGCACAACACGTAAAAAAATGACCCATGGTTGGGATGGACGCCAACCTCGCACTATCCATAAAATTGTGGAAGTCCTGGCAGGAAGCAAGAGAAGCAATCCCCGGCCCTTTTTCTCATGATTACCTAGAATAGCATTAAAATCTCCCATCAAAACCAAATCATCAATGCCCAAACCAATAACATTGTTCCAGAGATACCGATGATCCACAAGGTTACAAAGGGCATGCACAAACCCCACATGAAAAGTGATACTAGCATACTGAACCTTGAGAATAATACACTGATCAGAATGAGAATATGCTGCAAAATATTGGCATCCGTGCGACGAAAAATCTAAATATCCGATCTCTCATTAGCACGAAAATTCTGCACCACAAACTACAACCCTAGACTGTTCCAAAAAGAATCTTGAATAACATCCAGCTCTACATTGGGTTCCAAAATGGCGACCAAGGATGGGTTATGTCGTTGGCAAAAGGCCTTGAGAACATTGCGAGAAGCAACATTCCCTATCCCTCTGATGTTCCAGAACAAGCAATTCATAAGATAACATCAAAGGTGGAGGACCATGTTGATGACACGGAGATAGGCACATCAGGAGAAGTCTGCAAACTCGTAGGTCCCATGTCCGCAATAGGCTTATGAATCTTAATAGCGTGTGTCGTCTCCTCTTCATCATAATCAACCCATCTTTTAGTTGCCGCAATGTTAAGGTTCTTGGCGCCATCAAAATCCTGAGAAATAACAACCTGATGAATAGGAGGTGTGGGACCTTGCTCAATATCTTTCTGCAAGCGTTGTCTATCTGAATCCAAGGATCTACCCCGCATGGCCCTACTCAGAAGTCTGATAGGTTTCCCCAGAGGATATTGAACGACATTTAGAGGCTTACGTATCCCAGATTGAGGTGGCAGAGAAACCAGGGGCAAAGGTTGTGAATCCTCTGGGGCAGAAATAGAAATATCCGACGGTTGCGAATCATTAACCAGATCATCCATATCAGCCAGGGCAGCAAATGAATTACCCAAGCGAACATTAGAGGAGGCCGGAACACTATGAACATCTGGCACCAAAACCAAAGGAAGTGAGACGGACGTTTGAGGACCAAAAGAAACCGCGACATCCATTGAGTTAACCACGATTTTTCCTTTATCTTGTGGTTTTTGCACAGAACGATAAGCCTTGCACTCCTTAGAGCGTCTCTGTTGAGATAGAGGGCGTTCAGGAGCTTCATTATTCTCAGTTGTCTTACCCAATCGGCGACATGACGTTGCTGTATGACCCGTGATACCACAGTTGGGGCAGAAATCTGGGAGTCTTTCATAGCTAACCGACAGAAATGAACAGTCACCCATGCATTCCAGCATAATGTAATCTTGCAAAGGCTTAGCAAGATCAACTTCCACCAAAACCCGGACGAAGTGGCCCAAAGAACCATCCAAAGACCTTCTGTCAATCTGTAAAGGGTTACCAATGGCCTTAGTGATTCCCAAAATGAAGTGTGGCTTCCAATGTTCGAGGTTGAGCTTAAATATCCGAACCCAAACACTAGCAATCGAAGTCATGACTTTGTAAGGATTGAAATCCGGCATCCACGGAGATAATCTGATATTGCCTGGATTAAGGGACCAAGATATCCGAGTTTGAGCCTGAGAACGATCCTGCATATTATCAAATTTGATACAGAAATAACCCTTACCCAGGGGGATTAGCTTCCAATTAGTTTTAATACCCCATAAATCAGAGAGACGTTTTTGAAGTGGCGAAATGGCCCAAGGCTTATTCCCTTTTCCCATAGTAACACGGCCAATCAAAGAAAAAGCAAATTCAGAGATACTTTGCTTATAAAGGTTTTCATCAATCGTAATCAAATAGTAATCACCTTTTTTAACAGGTCCTGGGATAGAATAAGCTAAACCATTAACCACATGAGAGTAGGTTTTAGAATTACCTGGAGCCTGAGCATGGAAAGAATCGACATTAGAATCATTGCTACTAGTTATCAGAGCAGAAGAACTTTCCAAATTTGGGTTAAAGTTGGACGTAGAGGCTAAGAACTGAGAATTCCCAGCGCCAGTAGGATTTGCATTCTTCAACAATGGGTTAATAGAGGTATAATCACGTGGTTGAGGAGTGACATGAGAGGGGGCCAGAGGATTGGGGACCACATGCTGGGGGAGGCCAGGGAGTCTGGCCCAGGGGTCATCACCCCATGGGGGGGCGGCTATGGAGGCATAGGAGGGGGTCGTTCCCCTAGAAGGTAGATTAAGGGAGGCCGGCCCCCCATGGGCGTCAAATGAAGAGGCAGCGGCCCCCTATTATTACTTTGGTCTTGAACGACATCGATGCCCCTTGAGTTTGACGGCGAGACTGGCAAGTAGAGATCTGGCAGGACAAGTCCTGCAAATGTATGATCAATGGAGGTCGGGGGGCTTCCTGCTAGGGACGAAGTTCAAAGAAAGCCAGGTGCAACCATGTTTAGACGATGAGAAATCACCATACATATCTGCTGCCATGACGTCAACATGTGTATGACGATGAACTGAAATCCTAGAAGAAGACGAAGTCACATGAGGGATAGGAGAATTAGAACGTGCAGGTGGAGGGTTGAAATTAGATGTCAATCCATGAAATTCCGGCGTGGCCATGGAAACGATGACCGGGGATGAAGAATCACAGACCGGACGACAAGATGAGGACGTGCAACCACCGATTTTTTAGGAGCATATTAGGTCTTCTTATAAGGGTTTGTTTATGTCAATTAAAGAGTATTTGTTTAGCTCATTTAGAAAGCTCAATACTCATTAAATAAATGTATAGTGGTATTCATCAAAACTATTATATGATCTTCAAGGTACTAAAAGGCACTTATGAAAAGATATAAGAGACGAAAATATTCCTTTGTGATGGCCCCTAAATGTGTATCATTCATAATTAGGAATGGAGTTTCCTTATTTGTTTAGCTTATTTTTTTGAATAAATTCGAAGATGTATAAAGAAAAGAAAAAAGTAATCTTGATCACAAGCCGACCAAGTAGATTAATGTTGGGGCTTCGTTAAAACCTTCCAAGCTAAAACCCATGGGAGGAAAAAGAGTACTCCCATAAAATCGAAATTTCCCAGAAAACACATAAAAATCGCGAACCCAAAAAATTATCTTGCAAATCTATACCATGGGCGACCAACATAATCTTCAGCGACAAGAGTAATGATCTCCATAGGAGGGATGATCATAACAAATGGAAGAGCCCGGAAGCTTGCTAAGACGATAAGCCACTCTTTTACCTTCCCGATAATAAATGAAGCGTGTACCTCCATCTCCCAAGAAAGCGCCAAGGAACCGATCCGGACTTGGTAAAAAGATCAACAACATATGTAGAATCAGATTCTAACCAAAGTTTGTGCAGCCAATATGAAAAGCATAAGAAATTGCCATCATGCCTGCGTAAAGTTTCACTTCAAAAGCATATCCAACACCACAACTCTCCACGAAACAACCTCGAAAGAAGCCTCTATGCATACCGAAGATCCCAAATGTCATACAGTGACCCGGTGCGCCCATAGCACATCCATCCGTGTTAACTTTAATCCAACCTGGCAGAGGTAGGTGTCAATCCACTTGAACAATCTTTGGGGCTTTACGGGGATGACCCACCATTTTGAGACACCGAAGGCAAAAAAAAAGATCATGTTGCGTATTATTCATACAACTTTGATCCAAAGAAGAAGATTCTATGATTAGTGCTTGAAACTGAACCAAAGCTGCCTCCACCGACCAAGTCTTGTCATTAAAAATGAACTCGTTACGAATGTCCCAAATAAGTCAAATACATGAGATAATGGCAGCCCGCCATAAAAAAGAGAGTTGATCACTAAGCGAACTTTCCTAGCTTGGACCAAAAACTCATCAAAGTTGTGAGCCATGTGGAAATTGATCTCAAACGCATTAAAGCTCCAAGACCAGAGGCCTCCTGGAAAAACACATGAAATAAAAAGATGATCAATGGAGTCTGAATTAGTATAACAAAAACAGCAAGCTGAAGGCCCATAAATCCTCGAAGTCGAAGAATATATAAAATAACAAGGCGATTATGAATGGCACGCCAAACCACAATGGATCTCCTATCTGGAATGTGAAGAGACCAAATCCAAGTACCCCAACGAACAGAAGGAAGTGTAGGACGAAGGTGAGAATATGCAGCCTTTGAAGAAACCACCCTATCCAATGAATGTTTCCATACTTGTTTATCCAATGAATGCAGCATCATGGGGAACCGAACAATATCCCGGATAATATCCAAGTACTTTTCCACAAATGAAATCATAAAGTGCCAGGAATCTTCAAAGAAGAAGTCCGAAATAGGTTGTCTAGAAAAATGTCGATGCTCCTGTGGAATACCACTTCTGTCAGCAATTGAGTATCCCAACCAATTATCCTACGAGAACAACACTTTTGAATCATAACTTGGGATCCAACTTGATTCCGTCATACAGTCCTCTATTGCCAGTCTAATCCCAACCCAAATAGAAGATGAAAAAAATGAGCGTGAATGGAACCATCCTCCAGGAAAAATCATCGGTGAAGAGTAATGAAAACATAGCATCTGAATTATGCACTTTCCATCCCATTTTCATCAGGAAAGGCTTATTTGCAATGATAATCGAGCGAACCCCTAGAGCACACCCTCCTCACGCGGCAAGCAACACCACAACCAATTAATGACAACCGAACCCTTTGTAAGAATGTTTCCGGTCCAGATAAATTAAGCATAGCCTTTTCCATGTCCCTAGCATAGAAACCAGCCATATGTAAATAAGCATGTTGTTGACAAAAGAACTGGAAATTACTGAATTGACTAGACAAATGCGCCCAACATTAGACAACGAAGACCCATTCCAGCCATTGAATTTCAACAAGATTTTATAAAAAGAGGTTGCAGAACCGCTACCTTGAGCGCTCCTTTGAATATGGGTACTCCCAGATAAGTAGTGGGGAGATTGCCCATAGCAATGCCCATTATATGCAGAATCTGTCCCCGAATATAATGAGAATAATCCGGCCCGCGATGGAAGCATATTGATCAAGAATCTGAAAAACCTTACGAGCATTGGAAGTAGTACCTTCACAAAGAATAACAATATCATCAGCATATAAAATGCTCAAGGGTAAATGAATCCGACACGATGCAAAGAATGGGGTCATAATCTGCTCAAAAATACAATAAGCAATAGTCTACCAAAAATGATGTGAACCGTAGCAACGAACGTGCATACGGCCCAAACAACAATATGTTGTTAACCAAAGATCTTCATTAGTTTGTTTAAAGATGGTGGAATAACCTCGACCCGTTGCTTAGCAAAGCAAGAACCTTGGTATGCAAAGATGCCACAAGTAATTATGGATTACAGCCTAATAAGTCGATAATTGCAACAAGAAGCTTGAATCTTGAAGCACTTGGAAAAACACTCAAGTTTGAGAGTAAAATATGAATTCGATTGATTAACTAATGAAAAAGAACAAGTGTTAACCCTTACATGGGGTCCCAAACCCTAAACCAACTAGGAAACAACTTAAAAATCGAAAAAGGAAACAAATAATAGAACAAAACCCAAAAACACGGCAGCGAGCACAACCGTGTTGCTTTCTGTCTCCAAATTAAAACTCGCATATGTGAGCACGGTCGTGTCCTTGAACACATCGAGGCCATGTTGTTGAACATGATTGTGTCCTTGAACATGGCCAACCCGTGTTGGCCTGCACATGTCCCATTTGGACCTCTTCCCCTCCCGAACTCAAAATAACAACTTAAGACGCGGCCTTAGAGGTTTATTTGGCCTCCAAAACATCAAAACGACTCAAAACAACTCAAATTACGACTAACTACGATAAAAGAATACAAGACACTATTGAGAACTTGATTACAAGGTCTTAAAAACGCAAAATAACTTGTATTCTATGGCATCCTTCACTTGCTCAATCTAAGGCGGACTCTTGAACGTTGATTATGTGAATCAACTTGATCACCCGAACATCTTCCATTGGCAATGCACTCTCATTCTCCTTTTGAATGACATGAATCAACCCATTGAGTGCTTCCTTAAACTTCTTTTGCCCATGGATTCTCATCATTCCCCTCCTCTTGAGAAGGATTTTTGTCCTCAAATCTGCACTTGCTTCAACAGGACTAAGATCAGCAACATTAAAAGAAGCACTAATTCCATTCTCACCTGGCAAGTCAATCTTATAAGCATTATCATTGATTTGCTCAAGCACTTGGACCATCTCCCCGAGGCCGCAGTTTGGATTTTTGCTGGGCTAGGAATCGTTTGGGATGCATATGTACCCAAACCCAATCACCCGCTCAAACACCAACTTCCTATGTTTCTTGTTAGCCTGTGCAGTGTACTGCTCTGTTCGTCATTCGATGTTGAGCCTTGCTTTCTCATGTAACTGCTTAACAAATTCAGGGTTCTTCTGTCCATGTAAGTTAACATGCTCAGAAACAAGTAAAGGTGATAAATCCGATGGGGTTAGCGGATTAAAACCATAAACAAGTTCAAATGGCGAAAACTTCGATGAAGAATAAACATCACGATTATAAGCAAACTCAACATGCGGTAAATACTCTTCCCTTGTTCTAATATTCTTTTAATGATAGCTCCCAACAACATGGACAAATTTCTATAACTACTTCAGTTTGACCGTCCATTTCGGGATGACAAGTAGTAGAAAATAACAATTTTGTACCCAGTTTTCCCTACAAGGTCTTCCAAAAGTAACTTAAGAACCTCGAAAGAACAAATCAGCAATCAAAGATGCATTATCAGTTTTATGACAAGGAATAAAATATGCCATCTTTGAAAAATGATCTACGACAACAAATATAGAATCAGACCCTTGTTTAGTTCTTGGAAGTCCTAAAACAAAGTCCATAGAAATATCAACCCAATGAGGTGTTGGTATGGGCAAGGGCATGTAAAGACCCTGGTTTTGTACTCGAGATTTAGCTTGCTTACAAGTAACACATCTAGTACAAATACTTTTAACATCACACTTCATATGTGATGTGAACCATAGCAATGCACGTGCCTACGACCCAAACAACAATGCGTTGTTAACCCAAGTTCTTCACTAGTTCGGTTAAAGATGGTGGAATAAACTTGACCCGTTGCTTAGCAAAGAAAGAACCTCGGTATGCGAAGACGCCACAAGCAATTATGGATTATTGCCTGATAAGGCGATAATTGCAACAAGAAACGTAAATCTTGAAGCACTTGGAAAAACACTCAATTTGAGAGTAAAATATGAATTTAATTGATAACCAATCAAAAAGATTAAGTGTACACCCTTATATGGGATCCCAAACCCTAACCCTACTAGGAAATAACTTAACAATTGAAAAGGAAATAAAAAACTGAACAGGCCCAAAAAGCGCAGTCGTAAGCACGGCCGTGCTGCTGAATAGACCAGGACGTGTTCGTCACTTCCTCTCTGAACATGACCATGTAATTAAGCACGGCCAGGCCGTGTTCGTCATGTCGTTACCAACTTCGTGCTAGCTACATTGGTGCAACTACCACCGTCTATAATGATGCTACACAACTTTCCATTGACAAAACACCTTGTATGAAAGATGTTTTCTCGCTGGACTCCCTCATCTTACTTAGGTTGAATACTCAGTACCCTCCAGGATACTAAAGACAACGCATCTCCCCTCGTCAGCTCTACTACTTCCGTGATATCCTCCAACTCCGGCATATCACTATAATCTGGCTCTCCCTCACTTTCTGACTCCAATTCCCCATTATCACGCAACACCAACACCCTTTTATTTGGACATTTACTAGCAATATGCCCAAAACCTCGTTCGAGTAGTAGAGGGTACCCGTGGGCTTAGAACTTGGTGCCTGTCAGTTGAAACCCCTCCTCTTGAGCTGCTGCTCAAATTTCACCGCCATGTGCACCATCTCCTCAAGATCGACACAATGATGTAAGTCGACGGCATCTGCTATAGGAGTATTCAATCCTACCATAAATCTCGCAATCGTAACCTCCTGATCCTCCTCTATATTAGCCCTTGCCATCAGCATCTCCATCTCTTTATGATAATCCTCTACGCTCTTAGACCTCTGTGTCAATCTCTGCAACCTTTGATAGACGCCTCGGTAATAATAATTTGGTACGAAAAGATGTCGCATCAAACACCTCATCTCCTCCCATGTGGAAATGGGCCGTCGCCGCTTCTCCTCCTCGAGACCATTAATTGATCCCACCAAACACTTGCGTAGCCTGAGAATTCAATTGATGCCAATTTCACCTTTTTCAGATCGGAATAATTCGGGCACTCAAACACATTCTTGATTTTCCTCTCCCAATCCAGATAGGTATTCAGATCACTCTTTCCCTGGAACAATGGAATTTGCATTTTCATGTTACTCAAATTGACATCCTCCCATCCCCTATCACCTCTATTTCCACACCAAACTCGGCCCGAATTGTAATTTGGCTCCATTTTGGAATCAAAATCATCCATCTCATTCGCCCATTCCTCCAGTTTGAACCTCTTAGGCCTCGTGCCCTAGTAACAGACTCCTCCATTTTCTGCGCCTCACTGGTATCCCCGTACGCCTCGATCATCACTTTCTTCATGAGGCTTGCAAGTGCCTCCATATGCAACTTATTACCTAAATCCAACGGTTGTCGGTTTTCCTCGGACATGGTTGATTCACTCCGTCACGTGTATATGCTCGTGATTGACTCAACTCACAATTTCCAAGTACCCGCACTTGTTACAATTATAGACCAACCAGTCAATCACAAGCACGCCTCAACAAACCAAGACAATTACCAATCCAACAACGGATTTCAATAAAATTGAAGACTAGGGTTTATAAATCCCGATTTCAAGAATTTTCGAACTTTTTTTGTACCCTTGAAGAACTAGGGTTTATAAGAAATGCTGGAAAATAACAAGGATTAAAGAAACAAGGATAGATTTAACCTTGCTAGATGGCTCTGCTTACCAAGTGATGTGAACCATAGTAACGCACGTGCATACGACCCAAACAACAATGCGTTGTTAACCCAAGATCTTCACTAGTTCGGTTAAAGATAGTGGAATAACCTCAACCCGTTGCTTAGCAAAACAAGAACCTCGGTGTGCGAAGACGCCACAAGCAAATATGGATTATTGCCTGATAAGTTGATAATTGCAATAAGAAACGTAAATCTTGAAGCACTTGGAAAAACACTCAATTTGAGAATAAAATATGAATTTAATTGATAAATAATCAAAAAGAATAAATGTTCACCCTTATATGGGATCCAAAACCCTAACCCTACTAGGAAATAACTTATCAATAGAAAAGGAAATAAAAAAACTGATCAGACCCAAAAAGCACGACCGTGCTGCTGAACATGGCCAGGCCTTGTTCGTCATGTCCTCTCCGAACACGGCCGTGTAATTAAGCACGACCAGGCCATGTTCGTCACGTCGTTACTGAACACAACCGTGTAAATAAGCACGGCCAGGCCATGTTTTCCACGGCGCCCGCCCCTTCGACCTTGCCTTCGATTTCGTCCCATTTTCGTCCCAAACTCAAAATATCAACTCAAGACGCGGCCTTAAAGGTTTATTTGGCCTCCAAAACATCAAAGTGACTCAAAACAAAATCAAACTACAACTAACTATGATAAACAAATACAAGACACTATTGAGACTTGATTACAAAGTCTTCAAGACGCAACATGACGTGTATTCCATGGCATCCTTCACTTGCTCAGTCTGAGGTGGGCTCTTGAACATTGATTATGCAAATTAACTAGACCACCCGAACATCTTCCTCCATCGGCAACACACTCTTAGCCTCCTTTTGAATGACTTAAATCAACCCATTGATTGCTTCCTTGAACTTTCTTGCTCAAGTCCTCATCGCCAGACCAACTGGCACCGTTAATGGGTTTTTCGTCCATAGATTCTCATCAATATGTGGTTGTAGGTCCCAAGGGGTGTGAGTAAGGTTTAGAAGGGGGGTTGAATATACCTTACCCACTTTTCGATTTTAGTTCTTTTAAGATTATTACAGCGTTAACTCACACAGCTGTGTCCTCGAGGGACAACTAAGTTGGTTATTCAGCAGAGTTAGCCACTCAACAGACTCGATAGAGTTGTTGATAAAATAACTCAGTTGTTTAACCTTAACTTTAACTTGGTTGTGTTGGTTTTATCAGCGGAAGACTTAACACCCTTTGAATTGTTTTAAACTAGTTTTAACACTTGATTTTATCACTTGGTTATTAATCAGTTGGATAGCAAATATGAGTTTATCAGCAGATATGATGTAAGTATTCAGAAATGTAAATGTGCTGAAAAATATATGACACAGTTAATTTTTATAGAGGTTCGAAGATGGGGTAATTCTTCTAATCCTCTCTTCTCCAACTCCTGGAGGAATCCACTAAGTAACAGATCAGTTTACAAAGCGGTGAACAGTCTAGAGACAGCCTTGGTCACACAGCTGGCTTCTCTTCCGACTCAACTTCTTCATAGGGCAGTTGTCTTGCTACTTCAGCTCACTTTATTTTTCAATAAATTCGAGAATATATATAAAAAAGAAAAAAATTCTTCTTGATCACAGGCTGATCAGGTAACCAAAGGAAATCCTGGAAACAAAGTCCAAAATAATAACGAAATGGTCACAAGCCGACCAGATGGCTTAATGGTTGGGGCCTCGTTAAAATCTTCCAAGGTAAAACCCACCCTTGTGGGAAAAACACTTGGAAGGAAAAAGAGTACCACCCATGAGAAAAGGCGTCCAAAATGGTAGAAGAAACCAGAAGCCGAGATGCACTAACTAACAAACCTATAGTTAGATTGACCAACATAATCCTGAGGTAGAGACGAGACAATGGCCGCTGGGGGCGCCTCCCCACCATGGTGCATCGTGCGTCGTCTTGCTAAGAATATCCACTGCTCGGTTGCCTTCCCGAAAGATGTGCGAGACCACCAAATTCATCTGCGAAAGAAGGTGTAGAGTGTAGCGCCACCTGCTCAGATGGCGCCAAGGAACCCCTGTGGATCTTTTCCGCAACAACTCCACCACGTAGACCGAGTCTGACTCCAACTAAAGTTGATTCCATCCCTTCTCGAAAGCATAATGAATGGCCCACATGGCAGCCATCAACTCCACCTCGAAAGCAAAAACCAAACCACAACGTTCCACGAAGCAACCACAGAAGAAACCTCTAGAGTTTCTAAAAACTCCGGAAGCTGTGAGATGCCCGGGCGCCCCCGTTGCGCTGCCGTCTGTGTTAACCTTGATCCAAATTTTTGGCAAAGTTTTGTCAAGTAACTCGCACAATCTTCGGGGCTGTCTTGGCGCCAGAACCCGTAGTCTACGGAGAATGAAAAGGCCCCCGTTAATCATTATGCATGCAACCTCGGTCTAAGGAGGACGACTCCAGAATCATAACACGAAGGCGTAGAATAGCCGCATCCACTGTCCAGTTCTTGTCATTGAAGGTCAAGTCATTTCTGATTTGCCATATGAGCCAAATACAGGATAACACTCCAACCCGCCATAAAAAGACAACCTGCTCACTAAAATGAAAACTCATTAAACGCACCAAAAATTCATTGAAGCTAAAAGCCATAAAATATTGGATATCAAAAGATGCAAAAATCCACCGCCATAGGGCCCCTGCAAAAACACAAGAGACAAACAAATGATCAACAAATTCCACATTAGCACAACAAAGACCGCAAACCGAAGGTCGAGTAAAGGAATCCTGCGCACGTAGCACATCCAATACGGCAAGTCGATTATGGATGGCGCACCATGCCACAATCGAACGACGTTCTGGAATGTGAGTGACCAAATCCAAGAAACCCATCGAACCTCAGGGGAATGAGGGCGCAGATAGGTGTAAGCCGACTTAGATGTGATAATCCCATCCTCAGAATGTCCCAGGCCCGCATATCCGTCGATGCTGGAGCAATGGGGACTCTAACAATATCCCGGATCATATCCAACTATGCCTCTATGAACGAGAACGTGAAGTACCAAGACCCGTCGTAAAAGTAATCCAAAATGCGATGGCGAAATAAATACTAGTACTCCTGCGGAATACCAATCCTATCGGCAATGGAATAACCTAACCAATTATCCAACCAGAATAGAACGCCAGAATTACATCCGGGAATCCAGCGACAGTCCTCCAAAAAACCCGAAATCCTAGGCCGAATCCCACCCCAAATGAAAGAGGGGATGAACGAACGGCGTAGAAATCCATATGAATTCAGCAAGCGCTTTCTGAGAGTTTGAAGTCATAATCTTCCAACCCATCTTCATAAGGAAAGCATTGTTGGCGACTACGATGGAGCGGACGCCCAGGCCGCCTTCCGCCCGGGGCATGCAACAACGACTTCAGTTAACCACCACTGACCCTTTAGAGATGACATTTCCAGTCCAGATGAAATTACGCATGGCCTTTTCCATTTGCAGTAACAATGTTCTGGGCCACTTGTAAACCATCATCGTATGCACAAAGGAACTGGTAATCACTGAATTCACCAAACACACGCGTCCAGCAATAGACAAAGATGTCCCTTTCCACCTTCTGAACTTGAGAATAATCTTCTCAAAAACTGGTTGCAGATCAACCAATTTAGCGCACACTTGAAGATGGGGGCGCCTAGATAGACCGTTGGGAAGGCACCCATATGAATCCCAGTAATCATCTGAATACGTCCACGTACATAATTAGAAACCCGACCGCCAAAATAAGCCTTAGATTTGTTAGGATTGAATATCTGACCCGAAATGTCCGCATAGAGATTGAGAGTCGGAACAATAATATGTGCATTACTCGAGGAGGCCCCACACATAATGACAATATTGTCCGCATACATAATAGACGAGGGGAAAACCACCTTCCTAGGCGCCAGGAATGCCTGAAGCTGATTTGTGTTCACCGCCTCCTCAAAAAATCTACTCAGAACGTCTTGCACTATGCAAACAAGCAGAGGTGATAACGGATCCCCCTGTCAACATTTTACAGTGTCGCACGGATTCGAATATGATCCTCAAAATCGATATCCGAAAGGCATTTGACACATTGAGGTGGGATTTCTTACTATACGTCTTGCGCCGCTTTGGTTTCTCAGAGATCTTTGTGCGTTGGGTGGAGGTGGTTCTTCGGTCGTCCAGGATATCAGTACTGTTGAACGGGATGCTGGTAGGTTATTTTCCCTTTTTTAGAGGAGTCAGACAAGGGGATCCATTATCACCGTTATTGTTTTGCATTGCGGAGGAGGTTCTGAGTCGGTTTATTGAAGTGACGATGGATCAGTCTCGGTTATCTTCCTTCACGGCTCCAAGGGGTATTACCTTTCCATTGTCCATCTGATACGCGGACGATATAGTCATCATGTGTGGGGCATCATCTACAAATGCCTGGGTCTTGCTTCAGATTCTAAATCATTATGTAGATATCTCGGGTCAAGTGTTTAACCCACAGAAATCCAAAGTTTACTTTGGTTCGCAGGTTTCGTCATATGTCCGTGGGAGGGTGCAACACTGGGATCCATCCAGGGGCGTTCCCTACTGTTTATTTAGGTGCTCCAATCTTTAAGGGCGCTCCAATTGGTAGCGGATTTACAGCCTGTCTTTGACAAGATTATCCTCAAATTCAGAAGATGGAAATGTTCTTCTCTTTCCCTTGCTGGTAGAGTTTGTCTTGTGAACTCGGTGATTACTAGTTATTTTGTGCACACCGTGATGGTTTATAAGTGGACTGGAACGCTGCTCAAACAAATTGAAAAGGCCATGCGCAACTTCATCTGGACTTGGGATGTGAATTCTAAGGGGAAAGTGGTGGTCAATTGGGATAGATGTTGCACGCCTAGGGTCGAAGGGGGACTGGGCGTGCTATCAATTGTGATGGCTAACACGGCTTTCTTAATAAAATTGGGTTGGAAGGTTTTGAACTCAGACTCGGTGGTTTACAGGACCCTCAGACAATGGTACTTTACAAGGGATGGGGAAATTCGGCGGTCCTTTATTCCTTCCTCAATTTGGGCTGGGATTAAGCCCCGTATTTACAATTGCTTGGATGGTGCTTGTTGGATCCCAGGAGCCAACTCCGAGGTTTTATTCTGGATTGATAATTGGTTGGGCTACTCTATAGCACACAGAATTGGCATCCCTGAGGAATATATATATTTATTCCATCAGCGCATTTCTGACTATTTTTATGATGGGTCCTGGCACTTTACCCTCTCTTTCGTAGAGGCCTATTTGGAGCTGGTCCGCGCCATTGTGTGCGTCCCAATCGCTCTGGATTCCTAGGATACCCGTGTTTGGTTGTACTCGGAGGATGGTTCGGTTTTCTCTAAGGCGGCTTACAACCATATACGCCCTCAGCGCCCCGCATTTAAATGGGGTTCTTGGATTTGGTCACAACATATCCCGGAATGGAGATCGGTGGTAGCATGGAGGGTCATACACAACCAACTGGCTGTCCAGAATTCATTACGAGCTAGGGGAAGTTTTACTGGCCCTTCGGTTTGTGTTCTTTGTAGGGAATCGGATGAATCGGTTGATCACTTATTTGTCTCTTGTGCTTTTGCAGGAAATATATAGAGATGGATCTTCCATGCTTTCCGAGTTCACCCCTTTCAGGCATATAGCTTCAATGAGTTACTGGTGCGGTTAATGTCTTTTCATTTCAGTGACCAGGTTGCTTTCCTTTGGCGGGTGGCGATTCTTTCCTAAATCTAGCTCATATGGCATATCTGAAACGACATGATTTTTCACAATAAAATCTGGAAACTGGAGGCGGCGATCATCCATCTACATTCACTCATTGTAGAATCGTCATCTTTGGACCGGGGATGCATGAACAATGATCAACATGACTTATTTATCATGCGCGATCTGAGAGTTCCTGGAAGGGTTAGACAAGCCCCGATAATTCTGGAGGTATATTGGCAAAAACCCCTCTCGGGTTAGATCAAGGTTAACACGGATGGCAGTGCATCAGGGGCGCCGGGAAATATCACTACGTCCGGAGTCTTCCGGAATTGTAGAGGCTTCTTTCGAGGGTGCTTTGTTCATCATTGTGGATCAGGGTATGCGTTTGAAGCTGAATTGATGGCGGCAATGTGGGCGATTCAGTATGCGTTTGCTAAGGGATGGACACAACTTTGGTTGGAGTCGGACTCTATGTATGTGGTGAATCTGCTGGAGAAAAGATCGACAGAGGTCCCTTGGCACCATCTGGGCTATTGGCGCCACACACTTCACCTTCTCAGGCACATGGATCTCGTAGTCTCACATATTTTTCGGGAAGGCAATCGGGTGGCGGACATGCTGAGCAAGAAGACGGAATGCGGCACATGGTGGGGCATCCCGCCCACGGAGCTCTTACACTACCTCACTGATGACTATGTTGGCCGATCCAACTATAAGTTTGTTACTTAGTGCGCCACTGCTTCAGATTTCTTTTTCCATTTTTAGGCGCCTACCTTTTTCCTGGGGGGGTGCTCTTTTTCCTTCCAAGGGTTTTTCCCACAAGGGTGGGTTTTACCTTGGAAGGTTTTAACGAGGCCCCAACCATTCAGCCATTTGGTCGGCTTGTGACCATTTCGTTTGGTTTTTGACATTATTTCCAGGCTTACTTTTGGTTACCTGATCAGCCTGTGATCAGGACCCGTTGAAGAGATAGGTTGATTTCAAAAGTCACTTGTGTTCATTGGCTTGTCTTGTTGTGGTCCTTGATGTTGACATTTTCTCGTATTTAATGTCTTGCAGCATTGCAGCGTTTCTGACACTTGGTGTTTGTTCCTTTTGCACACAACTGTCTGACAACTTTAACATGTTACCATTCTGAGTAACATTCTTGACTTTCATCAACGGATCTCATTCATTTGTCTTGACTTGACTGCAGTCTTTTATTCCCCGGGTGACTTGAGTTAGCTTCCAATACTTGGATGACTCATCTGTCATTTCAACTTGAGACTTGGCTTCTTGAATTGATTTGACTGACTCTTCACACGGCTGATTCACAGCTGATATATCTTCAGTCGAGTTTTGGTGAGACTTCATCTTCGTCTTCTACGTGTTATTCAATGCCGGCGATCGCCGTCCTTCTTCTCCGGCTGTCCTCATGGCTAAACCTCCATTGTTTGGCCACACAACGCAAATTTCGACCCCCCTCCACACGTAGTGCACCATCCTCGACATACGATAACGGAGAACCTGCCCACCGCTGCGCGCAGGGCTGTTCCCACCGGCGATGGGGGCTGAGGTCGGGTCTCCTTCGCCGCTTATGGCATGCCAGCGGAATTCATCCCCGCCCATATCCCACAAACGTCCTCCGCTACCCTCCATCACACCTCATGCGTCGCCCCATCGGAACCCTACTTGCAAGCGCCTTCTTCATCCGCTGCTCCTAGCCACCACCTCCTTTCCGCGCGCGCGTCAGCCGAACAGGTCCTCGCATCCAGCGCAGCAGCAGGCAACGACACTGACATCCTCGTACCAACGACAGGAAACGGGCAGTAGTCCCATGCTCTTCCTCGTACCAGCGGCGTGCCATTCTCGTACAACCAGCAGACGTGGCCCCGCGCACGTCCTTCTGCCAGCAGCCCTCCTCCAACAGATGTGGTCCTCAGCGTGGTCCCCCCCGACGTTCACGCTGCTATTCCGTTACATGGTAATAAGGGGGGCAGCCCCCTCACGCTCCTCAGCCCTTGGGTGGGCGTCCCTTTACCCCCATGGATCCCTATGTCCATGGGGGGCTCGCCCCTCCTTGGGTGTTCATGGGGGGCCAGCGACATCTCCTTCCAACCTCATGGGCGCCCCTCCCCAGGGGAGTGATAACCCCTGGGCCGTCGACAACCATCAGCATGGAATCCAGTCCTCAGGCCCCTGCCCAATATCTGGTCCCAAGGGTACAGCTCACATTGCAGGAACATCTAATGCTAATCCTAATTTTGGATACTCTTTTGCTAAAACCGTTGCAGGTACCAATCGTCTTGATCCCACGTCTTAGGTTCCAGGTAATCCTACTCCGTTTTCCTAGGTGGCTTCTGGTAGTTCTATCCCAAAATCGGTTCGAAAAGGTGATTATTGTTCTGTTACTATTGATGACAATGTTTACCAACAACGTGTTGCTGAATTTTCCTATTCTTTGATTGGGAGGGTCATTCTGGGCAAAGGTAACAAGCCATGGGCGACTATGCTTTTGCATAAACGCCTATCTGAATTATGGGGTATTAAGAACGACTGGAAACTAATCTCCTTGGGAAAGGGATTTTTTTGTGTCAAATTGTTTAGTGCGCAGGATCGCTCTCGGGCTCAGCAACGCATTAACTGGACGCTTAACCCAGGTACTATTCGCTTATCTCCATGGGTGCCGGACTTCAACCCTTATAAGGTGCAAAGTTTAGTGGCCAGTGTTTGGGCGCATTTTTGAACTCAGTTTGGAATACTGGGATCCCAATAACATTATGGGGATCGCCAGTGCTCTTGGTAATCCTTTGCAGATCGATCAGCGTTCTCTGGATGGTTCTCTGGGTCATTTTGTCCGGGTTCTGGTAGATATTGATCTCTCCAAGCCGTTGGAGGAACACATTATGGTTGAACGCACTGGCAAGTGCTCTTTTGTCTCCGTCAGCTACGAAAAACTCCCTAACTTTTGTTAGAGGTGTAGCGTTACAGGACATTCTACAGCTTCATGTCGGTTCAACAATGCGGGTAATACGGTGGCGGAAGGACGTGCTTCACCGGCCCAAGGAAGATCGCGGGCACCGGGCAATTGTCAAACTTCAGTCCAACGGGGACGTTCACGGGTTCGAAAAATTTATCGTCCTGTGCAGCAGGACAAGGGGAAGGTCGTTGACGACTCAATGGTAAATACGGCCTCTACGACGTGCGCAGGTTCACCGCAACGTGCCATTGTCACTTGCCCTATGGATGTCCATCTGGGCAACACATTTGAAGCGCTTGGCTCACTCAACCCCCAGGATCAACATGATACGGACTTTCAGTCTGATTACCCAACTAGGGAGGCGTCTCCCAACGCCACCTCCTCCAGCACCGACCCGGTTACCACCATTATGCCTATTACAGTTCAGTATCCTTTGGGTAAGCCGATACGAGCTCTCAGCCGCGCATTCCGGGATAGCTCCTTAGACTCGGCTAAATCGAGAATTCTCAAAAGTGTTGCGTCCGGCCCATCGCCACCGGTACATGAAATTACTATCGAACAAGAGCAGACAGAACCACGTGAAATGAATTTTGCAGCTTCTAAGAGATGGGCAGACTATGCTGATGAGGTTGGTAATTCTCAACAGTCCGACCCCACAACACACCATAATCGGGAACATTGCTTCTCGCAATGTTCTTAATGCTTTATGTCACAAACATAAACCTTCTATTTTAGCCATTTGCGAACCTAAGGTGGCCATCTCATCCATTTCGGATTCTTACTGGAATAGCTTGGGACTAAGTTTTGCTGCTCAGAGCTTCCGTGCAAACGGACGCCCAGATATCTGGGTCCTATGCGATGCCAACGTCTCGGTCCTTACTCAGGTTTGGTCCTCTTCTCAGTGTATTATTCTGCAAATTCAATTTGGTTCTTTGGTTTTCCATGTTGGTTTTGCTCATGGTTTGTGTGATCATGTTGCTCGGCGTGCACTTTGGTTGGTGCTGAGGAATTTGGGTCTTACTGATCTGCTTCTTATTGGGGATTTCAATGTTGTGTTGGGTCACCATGAGCGCTCTGGCACGGGTACCTTATCCCAGGCTTCTTGCAAAGACTTTAGGGATTTCTTGGAGGATGCAAGGCTATTTGTTGTGCCGACTTCGGGAAATTTGTTTACTTGGTGCTCCCCCCATAGGCCTCTAGCTCTCCTTTAGGCTAAACTGGATAGAGCCCTGGCAACTAGCCCATTTTTCAATCATTGGCAAGTTGTTAAGGGCTTAGTCCTTCCGCGCATCGGCTCAGATCACCATCCCATTATGGTCTCCTGTTCGTCCTCCATTACCAAGGGTCCTTCTCCATTTTAGTTTCAGCGTATGTGGATTCACCATGACTCTTTCAGGGGTAATGTTAATGCCTCTTGGGCTATCCCTTACGCGTCGCTCGACCCTCTACATCGAGTCATGTGGAAGCTCAAGAGGGTGAGACAGACGATTAAGGTATGGAACAAGGAGGTTTTTGGGGATGTTAATCGTAAGGTGGATTATCAGATGGAAAAGGTCCAGCAGATTCAAGCAGATATTCAATCCGAGGGTTTCACGGAGGAGCTGAGGGACAGGGAATTGGAGGCGCAGACAGAGCTTTCTCGCACATTGCTCATGCAGTCGGATTTTCTTCAGCAGAAAGCCCGTTCCGCTTGGTTAAAAGATGGTGATCAGAACACCGCTTTCTTTCATCTTCGCTGCCAGATTAGAAGCGAACGTGCAGGGATTCAGGGATTGATGGTCGACGGAACTTACACAGAGGATTTGGGGACCCTTGCTAATCATATTGTCTCATTGTATACAACTCTGTTTGCAGATACAGGGCAGACCAACTCGGATTATACTTTGGTTGACCAGTTGATCTCGCCTTCAGTTACTACAAGGGATAATGCGCTCTTGACGGCCATTCCTTCGGCATCCAAGGTTAAAGAGGCAGTTTTTGACATGGGTTTGGATAGTGCACTAGGGCCGGACGGATTCAGTGGGAGATTCTATCAGCATTTCTGGGACATTGTGTCAAATGAGGTGTTGGCGGCAGTCCGTTATTTCTTTGTCACGGCCTCCTTTCCATCAGGGTTGAATGCCAGTTTCATGGCACTCATCCCAAAAACCAAGGAGGCTAATGCAGTGGAGGACTTTAGGCCGATTGTCATGAGTAATTTTCTTTTTAAAATAATCACGAAGATATTGGCTACTCGCCTGGGCGGCATCATCTCTTCGTATTTGTCTCCCACTCAGTTTGGATTTATCCTAGGCAGGCAGATTCATGATTGTATTGCGCTGGTTTCGGAGGGGTTTAACATTTTGTAGGGACGGAGTGACACCAACATGATTCTCAAGATTGACATCCGCAAAGCTTTTGATATAATTCATTGGGGTTTTCTGATACACGTTTTGCGTCGCTTTGGTTTCTCCGAGGTGTTCATCCACTGGATTGAGATTATACTGCGATCTTCCGCACTTCGGTCCTTCGAATGGGTCGCCCGTGGGTTATTTCTCTTGCTTTCGCGGGGTGAGACAGGGGGATCCGCTATCACCCCTTCTCTTTTGTATTGCACAGGATGTTCTGAGCAGGTTATTGGAGGAAGCGGTGAGGAGAAACCACCTTCAGGCCTTCATGGCGTCTAAGCAGATTGTTTTCCCTTCATCGATGATGTATGTGGATGATATTGTGATTATGTGTGGGGCATCCACGAGCAATGCACGTTCTATTATTCAGGTGCTCAATCTATATGCGGACATTTCGGGGCAGATTTTCAATCCAAATAAATCTAAGGTTTATGTTGGCAGCAGGGTTTCTAATTATGTGTGAGGCCGTATTCAGACGATTACAGGGATGCATCTGGGTGCCTTCCCTACGACCTACCTAGGCGCCCGTGTTCGATAAAATTATTTTTAAGTTCAGGAGGTGGAAAGGGTCTTCTCTATCTATTGCTGGTCGCATTTGTTTGGTGAATTCGGTGATTACCAGCTCCTTCGTGCATACTATGATGGTGTATAAGTGGCCTAGAACCTTGCTCCGGCAAATGGAAACGGCCATGCATAATTTCATCTGGACTGGGAACGTGAACTCTAAAGGTTCAGTGGTGGTGAATTGGAGTCGTTGTTGTATGCCTCGGGGAGAAGGAGGCTTGGGCGTCCGCTCCATCGTGGTTGACAACAATGCCTTCCTTATGAAGATGGGCTGGAAGATTATGACTTCAAACTCTTTGGTTTACAACATACTCAGAAAACGATTTTTCACCTCTAATGGTTCTCCTCGCAGTTCGTATATCCCATCTTCCATCTGGAGAGGGGTTAGGCCTGGGATCGCAGGGTTCTCGGAGGATTGCCGTTGGATTCCCGGTTGCAACTCCAACATTTCATTCTGGCTGGATAATTGGCTGGGCTACAACATTGCAGATAGGATTGGTATCCCGCAGGAATATAAATATTTATTTCGGCAGCGTATCTCGGATTACTTTTACGATGGGACCTCGCATTTCACCCTATCGTTTATAGAGGCTTATTTGGATATGGTTTGAGATATTGTTAGAATCCCGATCACCCCGGACTCGTCAGACGCGCAGGCATGGATTCACTCCGACGATGGGATTGTTTCTTCAAATGTGGCTTACTCATATCTGCGCCCCCATTCCCTGTGGTGCAATGGGGTTCCTGGATTTGGTCACCTAATATTCCAGAAAGACGATCGATTATGACTTGGCACGCCATCCTTAATCGACTGGCAGTTTTGGACGTCTTGCGTACACGGGTTCCTTCACAGGCCCCTCGGTTTGTGTTCTTCGTTGTGCTGATGGGGAATCTGTTGATCATTTATTTGTCTCATGTGCTTTTGTAGGGGCCCTATGGAAGTGGATTTTCGATTCTTTTGATATTCACTACTTCAGGGCTTATAGTTTTAATGAATTCCTGGTGCATTTAATGGGTTTTCATTTCAGTGAGCAGGTTTCTTTTCTTTGGCGGGTTGCCATATTATCCGGCATTTGGCTCATCTAGCAGATCAGAAAGTGACTTGACCTTTCACGACAAGATCTGGACACTAGAGGCGGCCATCCTACGCCTCCGTGGTCTTATTATTGAGTCTTCTTCTTTGGACCAAGGTTGCATGCATAATGACCAGAGGGACCTTCTCATTCTCCGCCGACTTCGGGTTCCTGGGCACCCTAGACAGGCCCCGAAGTTTGTGCAAGTTACTTGGTAGAGGCCTTTGCCGGGATGGATCAAGGTTAACACAGACGGAAGCGTCACGGGGCGGGGGCGCCCGGTCGCCTAACGGCCTCCGGGTTTTTCGTAACTATAGGGGATTCTTTCGGGGGTGCTTTGTGGAACGTTGTGGATTGGGTTTCGCTTTTGAGGCGGAGCTAGCAGCTATGCAAGCCATTCACTATGCTTTTTCGAAGGGGTGGAATCAACTATGGCTGGAGTCGGACTCAGTCTATGTGGTGGAGTTGCTGCGGAGGAGATCGACTGGGGTGCCTTGGCGCCATTTGGGCAGGTGGGGATTCACACTTCACCTTCTTTCTCAGATGAACTTCGTGGTCTCGCACATCTTCAGGGAAGGCAACTGGGTAGCAGATATTCTTAGCAAGACGTTGCATGAGAATACGTGGTGGGGGACGCCCCCCGTGATAGCCACTAACTAAAGTAAGGGTTACTTAGGGGTTATTTCAGGGGATTAGGGGTTATATAGATATTAGGGGCTATTTTAGGTTAGATGTTTAGGGGTTGTAATTAATTAGTATAAATAGGTGTAATCTCATACATAATTTTACACCAAAATTTTAAATAATTAGGGTAATTATATTTTCTCTCTAATTATCATTCAAGTTTCATATATATCTAAATATATATATATATATTCAAAATTCACAAGCTTCTTTCAATATTTTTTCACAAATTCTTTCATTAATTAGTTTGATTTGTTAAAATCACATATATTAATTATATAATTTTATTTAATGTAGAAAACAAAGGGGTCGAGGATTAGGACTTTTACTGTTCATTTTTCTACATCGAATATCTGCGATTATCGAGGTAGGGATTTCCATATTATTTGTCTTTATTTAATGTTTCGTGATTGTACTTCATTGATTGCAATAAATGTCAAGAGGAAATAAATTCATATAAGCTAGGGGCTATGAAAAGGGTCCGGGATCAAATGTATCTTCGGGGTGAACCCGCAATGCTATATGCAGGAACTGGCCAGTCAGAGGAAAAAGAGGAAATGAATGAATTTACTGCTGTAATTATGTGAATGTTTTTCATGTTATATTAAATATTGACAGATATATCCCTACTGAGCGAGATGAAGCTCACCCCTATTATTATCATGACTTTCAGGTTGAGGAATCCGGCTGAAGATATGATGTTGTGGATGGTGGAATAAATCATGATATATTTATATTTTAAATAATTGTGATCAGACTAAATTTTAGATTTATGTCTTTAATTTTTCCGGTTTATGCTTGGAACAATTGTTGAATATTTAATTTGGAAGATGTATTATTATTATTATTATTATTATCATTATATTTTTTTTCCTAAGAAATAAAATTCTAAATCAACTTTTTGATCATTATTGGGATCACTTTAATTTATAAACTTATGTTTTCTTAAAAATATTTTTAGAATACTTTAATTTTATAAAATTGGGTCGTTACACCCCCAGCAGCTATTGTCCCATCCCTCACTCAGGATTATGTTGGTCAATCTAACTATAGGTTTGCTAGCTAGTGCGTCTGCTTTCTTTTTATTCGGAGCACTTTCCTATGGGGGGTACTCTTTTTCCTTCCAAGGATTTTTCCCACAAGGGTGGGTTTTACCTTGGAAGGTTTTAACGAGGCCCCAACCATTCAGGCATCTGGTCGGCTTGTGACCATTCTGTTTTCTGCTTTGATGTTGTTTACAGGCTTAATGTTGGCTACCTGATCAGCCTGTGATCGGGACGACTCTTTTTCATTTTTATATATATTCTCACACTTATTTAAAAAAATCTTTAGTCGAGTTCTTGACTTCCCTTCTTAGCCATACTCAGTTGTCTCGCAGTGGAGTCTTCACTTCAGTCTTTAGTTGACTTCTTGTATTTCCAGGCGTAGCTGACTTGACTCAGTTTTTCCAGCCCTATCTATTACAATGCAAATTACAAGGAACATGGGGTGCCAACTTTCTAGTTTAAGTTTTACATGGCATTCATCAAAATCTATAAAATAAATTTCCTAACCGTGGCCAATAGAAATGCTCTTGCAAGAAGACTGCTAGGGTTTTAGCTACCCCAAAATGGCCCAAAAGACCCCCACCATGTGATTCTCTTACTAGTAAGTCTCTCAATGAACAATCAGGAATGCACAATTTATCCTCTTGAAAATAAAACCCATCATGTCGATAAAATTTGTCCATTGCCCCTTTTTCGCATGCAACAAACGACTTAGCAAAATCCAGATCATGCAAGTACGGATAATTGGCATCTTCCACCCTCAAATTATACCCATTTGGCATTTTGCACCCTAAAATTGAAATTTTGGCACTTTGTACCATGAAAGTGACATTATTTGGCAAAGTGCACCCTATAGGCCAAAATATACATTTTAAAAATGACTTTGTTGAAATTGGAGGGAAAAAAATCACACTCTCACCGCACACTTTTTATTCCTTCCGAAAAATATTACTTATGTTATCTAAGTTGGTTCAATAAATTTAAGTTTTATATAATTGTCTATTGTTCTTAATTTATTTGTGAAAATGATAATTTTATTTATGAAATATGTGTTCTACATATGTAATAACAATGTTATATTAGGAGAGAAAATCATTAAAAAAATCAAACAAATAAATTTCACAAATATTATTATAAATAATACAAAAATGATATTTTGACCATGCAAATAAACATATTAATATAAAAAAATGCGGAAAAAAATGAGAATAATAATTATCAAATAAATAATAATATATTTTCTTTACAAAAATTGTTCCACATGGGAAACTAAAAAAGATACTCTCTTTATTAAATAATTTTTTATTATTTTCACTTATATCACTGTGCTATATTTTTAACTACAAAATATCTGTAAAATAATAATAATAGGCAATGACATGAAATTCAAATTTATTTAACCAACTTAACTAGTATAAAAGTAATTTTCCCCTCAAAAAACAAAAAAAACATTTAATTTTCTGTAGGAAAATAACAAATTTTAAAAAGATAAAAAGTGTGGGAAATGGAGAAAGTGAAATTTATCCCCAAATTTTAACAAAATCACTTTTAAAATATATATTTTGGCTAATAGGGTGCACTTTGCCAAGTAAATATTAATTTAATGGTGCAGAGTGCCAAATTTGTAATTTTAGGGTGCAAAGTGTTAAATGTGTATAATTTAAGGGTGCAACATGCCAATTACCCTGCAAGTACAACTCCTTAACATGTTCAAATCCAAGAATTTTAGCATCTAAAGTATAGATAAGAGTGTACCTCCGAGATAGTGCGTCTACTACAACATTAGTCTTACCTTGCTTGTACCGGATGCGTAAGGGAACGTCTCGATGAACTCAAGCCAATGCGCATGTCGCTTGTTCAACTTTTTCTGCCCCTTGAAATAATTTATTGACTCGTGATCAGTGTGAATTATGAACTCCTTTGGCCATAAATAATGTTGCCACGTTTTCAATGCCCGAACTAAAGCATACATCTCCTTGTCGTACGTGGGATAGTTCAAGGCTTCCCCGCTCAATTTCTCGCTAAAACATGCATTCGGCCGCCCATCTTGCATTAATACGACTCCAATCCAAACTCCAGAAGCATCACACTTGATCTCAAAAACCTTGGTGAAATCCAACAATGCTAGTAAAGGCGCATGTGTTAGCCTTTGTTTAAGCAACTCGAATGCCTGTCTTGTGCTTCACCCCACTGAAACGCAACACTCTTTTTAATGGTCGCCGTCAATGGTGCTGCTATAGTGCTAAAATCTCGTACAGATGTCTGATAAAAACTCACAAGCCCATGGAAACTACAGACTTGACTGGCCGATGTTGGCTAAGGCCAATCCTGAATAGCCTTAATCTTTTCCTCATCCACCGTGATTCCCCTAGAGCTAATTACAAATCCCAAGAATATCAATTGCTTGGAACAAAACGCGCACTTCTTGATAATTGCATATAGTTGCTCCTTTCTCAACACTTCTAGTACGATCCACAAGTGATCCAAGTGTTCGTACAATGATTTACTATAGATGAGGATGTCATCAAAGTAGACCACCATGAACTTTCCAATAAAAGCCTTCAAAATATGGATCATCAATCTCATAAAAATGCTCGGTGCATTAGTTAGCCCAAATGGCATAACTAACCATTCATACAAACCATGCTTTTGTTTTAAAAGCTGCTTTCCACTCGTCTCTTTCCCGCATCCAAATCTGATGGTATCCCGTGAACCTTGTCAAACATGTCATCTAGGCGGGGTATGGGGTGTCGGTACTTAATGGCAATGTTATTAATAGCCCGACAATCCACACACATCCTCCATGAACCATCTTTCTTTGGGACTAGTAATACCAGAACCGAACACAGACTCATACTCTCCCGAATGAGTTTCTTACTTAGCAACTCATCAACATGCCGTTCAATCCTTGGTCACCTCCGGGTTGGACCTGTACGCCGGTCGGTTCGGTAGTGACGCCCCAGGGATGAAGTCAATCTGGTGCTCAATCCCCTGAGTAGGCGGTAATCTATCTGGCATCTCATCTGGAAACATATCCTCGAATTTCTGCAACAAAGACAACACATAACTAGGCAAATCGAGGTTAAGACTGTTAGTAGACAAATAAGTCCCTTTCTGAACCAAGAGTATCATCGAACAACCACTCGATGTGGTTGTCCTAAGATCACTCATTTTTGCCATAAATTTATTTTTCTCTCGTTTCTAGCCTCAAGGCCGTCCGTCCCCCCCTTTTGTTTTTTGGCCCTCTCAGTAATTTACTCTCCTTTTTCTTGGCTATCTCTCGAGCCTCACTTCTACCCTTAAGTCGGACCCTCACTCTTGTTTTCCCTCAAGCTCTCATTTTTCTCTGCTTTATTTTGATTTTTCTTCTTACTGGCTGAACTCACTTTTTCTTTTGCCTCTCCTGCTCTCAGCTTCACTTGATCCTCATAAATTTCTTTCGGAGTCAAAGGCACAAGGACAAAACACTTTTGGTTATGATCAAGAGTATACTGGTTGGTGTAACCGTCATGCTGCACTCTTCTATCAAACTACCACAGTCTACCCAACAAGATGTGCCCCGCTTGCATCGGCACAACATCACACAACACCTCATCCTTATATCCCCCAATTTGGAATGCTACTAACGCCTGCTTAGTGATTCGCATTTCCCCGCAATCACTTAACCACTGCAATTTATACGGTTGTGGGTGTTTCAACGTTGGAACCCCCAATTTCTCTACCAATGTCATGCTAGCTATGTTAGTGCAACTACCACCATCTATAATAACATTACGTACATTTTCATTGACAAAACACCTTATGTGAAAGATGTTTTCTCGTTGGACTCCCTCATCTGATTTAGGCTGAATACTCAACACCCTCCGGGACACTAAAGACACCGCATCCCCCCTCGTCGGTTCTACTACTTCCGTAATATCCTCCAACTCTAGCATATCACTATAATCTGACTCTTCCTCACTTTCCAACTCCAATTCTCCATTATCACGCAAAACCAACACCCTTTTATTTCGACATTGACTATCAATATGCCCAAAACCATGACACTTAAAGCATTTAGTATCCCTCGCTCGGGAAGTAAAAGGTTTGAATTTACCTGTAGTTTAGGCTCGGTCGCCCTCCCTTTTGCTCCAACGATTTCAAACTCTGCTCCTCCTTTTTGTTGGTGTTCAACTTCCATGCATTGGAGTTAGAACTTGGGGCCTGTCGATTAAAACCCCTACTCTTAAGTTGTTGCTCAACTTTCACCGCCATGTGCACCATCTCCTCAAGATCGACACAATGATGTAAGTCAACAACATCTGCTATAGGAGTATTCAATCATGCAATAAATCTCGCCATCGTAACCTCCTGATCCTCCTCTATATTAGCCCTTGCCATCAGCATCTCCATCTGTTTATGGTAATCCTCTACGCTCTTAGACCCCTATGTCAATCTCTGCAACCTTTGATAGACGCTTCGGTAATAATGATTTCGTACAAAACGACATCGCATCAAATTTTTCATCTCCTCCCATGTGGAAATGGGTCGCTGGCCGCTTCTCCTCCTCGAGACCATTAATTGATCCCACCAAACACATGCGTTGTCCGAGAACTCAGTTGATGCCAATTTCACCCTTTTCAGTTTGGAATAATTCTGGCATTCAAACACTTTCTCGATTTTTCTCTCCCAATCTAGATAGGCGTCTGGATCACTTTTTCCCTGTAACGATGGAATTAGCATTTTGATGTTACTCAAATTGTCATCCTCTCATCAACCCTATTTCCACGTTGACCGGTTGTCATCCTCCCGCCCCCTATCAACCCTATTTTCACGTTGACCACTACCTGGATTGTAATTTTGCTCCCTTTTGGAATAAAAATCATCCATATCTTCCGCCCATTCCTCCAATTCGTTCCTCCTAGGGCCTCCGTGACCTAGCAACATGCTCCTCTATTTTCAGCGCCTCATTGAGATCCTCGTACGTCTCGATCATCACTTTTTTCATGAGGCTTGAAAGTGCCTCCATATGCAACTTGTTACTTAAATCTAACGGTTGTCGGTTTTCCTCGGACATGGTTGGTTCACTCCCTCATGTGTATACACTCGGATTTCACTCAACTCACTATTTCCATGTACTCGCACTTGTCACAATTATAAACCAATCAGTCAATCGCAAGTACATCCCAACAAACCAAGACAATTACCAAGCAAACAACGGATCTCAGTAAGATGAAATTTGAAGACTAGGGTTTGTAAATCCTATTTTTCCAGAATTTTGATTTTTTTTGTGCACGCAGATTACAATTCATTACCCGTTGATTTTTCTGTGCAAATTTTGAGTTTTTTTTGTACCCTTAAAGAACTAGGGTTTATAAGAGAATCTGGAATATAACAACGATTAAAAAAACCAAGGATAGATTTAACCTTGCTAGATGGCTCTGATTACCAATTGATGTGAACCATAGCAATGAATGTGCATACGACCCAAACAATAATATGTTGTTAACCCAAGATCTTCACCATTTTGGTTAAAGATGGTGGAATAACCTCGACCCGTTGCTTAGCAAATCAAGAACCTTAGTATGCGAAGACGCCGTAAGCAATTATGGATTACTATTTGATAAGTTGATAATTGCAACAAGAAGCTTGAATCTTAAAGCATTTGGAAAAACACACTCAAGTTTGAGAGTAAAATATGAATTCGATTGATTAACTAATGAAAAAGAACAAGGGTTAACCTTTATATGGGGGTCCCAAACCCTAAACCAACTAAGAAATAACTTAAAAGTCAAAAAACAAAACAAAAAATAGAACAAAACCCAAAAACACGGCCGCAAGCACGGCCGTGTCGCTGAACACGGCCAAGCCGTGTTGCTTTCTGTCTCCTGATTAAAACTCACATATGTGAGCATGACTGTTTCGACCTCTTCTCATCTCGAACTCGAAATAACAACTTAAGACGCAGCCTTAAAGGTTTATTTGGTATTCAAAACATCAAAAAGAACTCAAATTACGACTAACTACGATAAAAGAATACAAGACGCTATTGAGAACTTGATTACAAGGTCTTCAAGATGCTGAATGACTTGTATTCTGTGGCATCCGTCACTTGCTCAATCTAAGGCGGACCCTTGAACGTTGATGATGCGAATCAACTGGACCACCCCAAAACATCTTCTTCCATCAACAATACACTCTCAGTCTCTTTTTGAATGACTTGAATCAACCCATTAAGTGCTTCCTTGAACTTCCTTGCTCGAGCCCTCCTCACTGGACCAACTGGCACTGATACCGGGTCTTTTGCCCATGCATTCTGATCACCGTTGGGCTGGGAGCGAAGATCGTGTTGGAACAAAAGAAAGTGGGATTCCGAAGGACGAGTACCAAGAAGGCGCTGTCGGAGGAATTCTCGATACCGTAGCAGCAGCCATGGACGGACTGTCTTCAGCGGGTTTGTGGTTCAGGACAATGACGTGATTCGCAAGAGACGTAGTTGATCGGGGTTGTTGGACGTAGTTGGATGTGTACTCGTTCCAGGGTGGTTCCGCCATGAGAACCAACGGAGAAGACGATTTATATCATTTAAAAGACTCAATATTCATTAAATAAAGTTAGAATGGTAATCTTCAAAACTTGTGTTTGATCTTCAAGGTGACGAAAACCTTTTTTTGTGATGGCTGTTAAATGTGTATCATTCATTGATTAAGATTAGTTTTTCCTTATTTGTTTAGCTCACTTAAAAGGTAAAATATTTATTAGATAGAGTTGTATTGGTATTTTTCAAAACATGTGGTCTATCTTCAAGGTGCTGAAACACACTAATGAAGAGAGATGAGGGTCGAAAACCTTTCTTTGTGATGGCTTTTAAATGTGTATCATTCATCATTAGGAATACGGTTTCCTTATTTGCTTAGCTCATTTACAAGTCTAAATATTCATTAAATAATGTTAGATTGGAATTCTTCAAAACTTGTATTCTATTTTCAATGTGCTATTAGACACTTATGAAAATAGATGAGGGCCAAAAACATTACTTTGTGATGGCTCTTAACTGTGTATTATTTATTGATTAGGATTAGGGTTTCCTTATTTGTTTAGGTCATTTCAAAGGTTCAATATTCATTAAATAAAGTTAGATTAATATTCTTAAAATTTGTGTACTATCTTCGAGGTGCCAAAAGGAACTTGAGAAAAGATATAACGGCCGAAAACATTTATTTGTGATGGTTCTTCAATGTGTATCATTCATTGATTAGAATTTGGGTTTCTGTAATTCTTTAGCTTATTTAAAGGGATAGATATTCATTAAATAAAGTTAGATTGGTATTCTTCAAAACATGTGTTCTATCTTCAAGGTGCTCAAAGGCACTTATGAAAAACGATAAGGGCCGAAAACCTTCCTCTGTGATTGTTGTGAAATGTGTATCATTCATTAATTAGGATTAGGGTTTCCTTATTTGTTTAGCTCATTTAAGTCTTAATTTTTTTAATAAGCTGGGAGTACTGGTTGAGGGGAGGAGATAAATTTCAAATAAACTGAAAGATACAGGGTTCGAATCTTGGTTAACACCCTTATAAAGGTTTAGTGATACCACTTGAGCTACAAGCTAGTGGTCTCATTTAAGTCTTAATACTCATTAAATAAATTTAGATTTGGATGAAAACCTTCTTTTTTGATGTCTCTTAAATGCATATCATTTATTGATTAGGATTATGGTTTCCTTATTTGTTTAGCTTATTTTTTTAAATAAATGTAAATATTATTAAAAATGAAAAAAGTTGGTGCTGCTTACAAGCCAAGCAGCTAGCGTAATATGAAACCAAAAAAATGATCAAAGAAAATCCATAATCACAGGCCGATCATATAACCAGAGGTTGGATCCTCTTAAAACATACCAATGTAAAACCCACCCTTGTGGGGAAAACCCTTGGCAGGAAAAAGAGTACCCCCATAAGAAACATAATAGAAATGCCCAAAAATAAAGCAATCAAACTAACGGACGAATCTATACTGTGACTAGCTGACATAATCTTCCATAAGAAGAGTAGTTATATCCGCAGGTGGGACGCCCCACCAGGTCGCAGTATTACTCATCTTGCTAAGCTTGTTCGCAACCCTATTGTCTTCCCAAAAAATGTGAGAGATGATAAAATCCACCTGAGAGACCAAGTATAAAGTGTATTGCCATCTACTTAGATGACGCCAAGGGATAGAGTTGGGCTGTTTGTTGAAGAGCTCCACCACAAATGCTGAGTCCGACTCTAACCAAAGCTTATGCCAACCCTTAATAAATGCATTATGAATAGCAACCATTGCAGCAGATAATTCAGCCTCATATGCATAACCAATCCCGCATTGTTCCACAAAACATCCACGAAAGAACCCTCGACAGTTATGAAAACCCCCAGAAGCGACACTGCAACCCGGGGCGCCCACAACACTTCCGCATGTATTCAATTTGATTCATCCCGGAAGTGGCGGAGACCAATCCACTTGAAGAATATTGGGTGATTTCCGGGGACGACCAGTGATACCCAAACGCCTAAGACAAAGGAGATCGGATTGATCATTATTCATACACCCATGGTCCAAAGAGGAAGATTCAGCAATGAGGACCTGAAGCTGTGTAATAGCTAAGCTTCTTCTCTCTCTTCCGATTCGGCTTTCTACCTTAGGCCGTAGCTTCAAGCGAAAGGATTCTGGACTCTCTTTCTGTTTGGAGAAAATGGAAATATAGAGCATGCACCGTCCATGACTTATCATTGAACATGCAGTCATTATGAATTTGCCAAATAAGCCAAGTATAGGAGATCACTGAGGCACACCACAAGAATGCAAGTTGGTCACTAAACCAAAAATGCATGGCCCAAACCACGAATACGTTAAAGTTGTAGACCAAATAGTTGTCAATATCAAAGGCACAAAAAACCCACTTCCAAAGTTTCCCTGCAAAAACACAAGAAACCAAAACATGATCAATGGAATCAGAATGTGCATGGCAAAGGCCACAAGCAATGAGAACAATGAAGCCTTGTCCCCATAACATATCCAGAAGAGGGAGACGATTGAGGATAGCTCTCCAAAACACAATAGATCGTCTCTCCAGGATATGGGGAGACCAAATCCAAGAATCCCAGTTAACCATAGGCAAGGATGGGCGCAAGTAGGCATATCCAGCCTTCGAGGAGATATCTCCATCCAAAAAGTAAATCCAAATACGCTTGTCCATGGAGGAAGGAGCGATGGGCATCCTAGCAATATCTCGGATGATATCCAAATAAGCTTCCACAAACAAGATTGTGAAGTGCCAAGAATCATCATAAAAATAATCAGAGATATTGTTTTGAAAATGTTTTATATACTCTTGTGGGATACCAATTTTATCGGCAATAGAATAACCCATCCAATTATCAATCCAAAATAATACCCCGTAATTGGCACTAGGAATATATCCAGAATTATCCAAACAATCCTCCAAAATAAGCCTAAGACCCGACCAGATGGAAGAAGGCAAAAAAGTGCGTCGAATGCTCCCATCAGACAAGAAGTAGCATCGACGGAGCAGTGTAAAAACATCTGAGTCAGAATTCATAACTTTCCAACTCATTTTCATGAGGAAAACCTTATTAGCAGTAAGAATGGAACCGGTCCCAAGCCCACCTTCCAACCTCGGCATGCAACATCTAGACCACTTCACAACCACATAACCCTTAGAGCACATAACCTCAGTCCAAATAAAATTCAGCATAACCTTTTCCATTTGCTTGGGCATGGAAATTAGCCATTTGTAAATCATCATAGAATGCACGAAGGAATGGTTAGCTCATTTAAAATTCTCAATATTTATCAAATAGAGTTTTGATTGGTATTTTTCAAAACTTGTGTTCTATCATAAAGGTGCTAACATGCACTTATGAAAAGAGATAAGGGACGAAAATCGTCATTAGATTGCTCTTAAATATGTATTATTTATTGAATAGGATTAGGGTTTCCTTATTTGTTTAGATCATCTAAAAGCCTCAATATTCGTTAAATAAATTTTGAGTGGTATTCTTCAAAACTTGTATTAGATCTTCAAGGCATTAAAAGACATTATTAAAAAGAGGTAAGGGCTGAAAACCTTCATTTGTAATGGCTCTTAAATGTGTATTTTTCATTGATTATGATTAGAGTTTCCTTATTTGTCTAACTTATTTAAAAGGCTCAATATTTATTAAATAGAGTTGGATTGGTATTCTTCAAAACTTTTGTTCTATATTTATGGTGCTGAAACACAATTATGAAAAGAGATAAAGGCATAAAAACTTCTTTTGTGATCACTTTTAAATGTGTATCATTCATTGATTAGGATTTGGGTTTCCTTATTTGTTTAGCTTATTTAAGGGGATAAATATCCATTAAATAAAATTAGATTGGTATTATTCAAAACTTGTGTTCTATCTTCAAGGTGCTATAAATTTATCCATATGCATACATTGATGCCACCCATCGCCCCTACACCAATGATGGTCTCTATTGTCTCTAGAGTTATCACGTTCGACCATCATTTTTAGTTTTCCGATCAATCTTTCCTATGGATGTTGATTGTTATTTAATCCTTGAAATTAGCAAACCCAGTTCCAATAATGATAATCCAAATCTGGATTCGATTGATGCAACTAGGGTTTCCTCATGCAGGTGGCATTTTTCATCATCTTTTGCGAAAGACTTGTCTCAGGATTCACATGATTTAATCTCCTCTTCGCAACTTTGTCCCCAGGATCAATATCCTACTAGGGTTTCAAATAGATTTACAAACCCTACGATAAACCCTAAGACTGTCAATTTCGTTCATGGTTAGGCCTCTGATCTTCCTACTGCTAGGGTTTTCATGAACCCCTTCTCTTCACACGATAAGATGGCTGCAGTGTGGATTCATACCATACTTTAGCCTATAAGCCGTCACCATTATATGATTATTGACCAGTTAAGAAGACAGATTTTTTCTCAGTCACGATAGACGAGGACATTTATCAACAACGTACGGTGGAACTCAAGAATTCATTGATCGTGCGGATTTTATTACCTAAAGGTACAAAACCTATTTCAACAGCAAATCTTAAGGTAAAGTTCGCATCCTTGTGGAAAGTGTCGAATAATTAGAAATTAATCCCCCTTGGTAAAGGCTACAGTAGCATCCAGTTTTATTCTATGAGTGATTTTTTTTAGATAAATGATCAATATAAATAAAAATGAAAAAAGCTAAGTGTTGTTTACAACGCCAAATAGCTAGCGATGAAGAAACTTAAAATCCAACAAAGAAAAGCCAATCCTATGAAAAGGAAAGAATACCCAGGCCGCAAGCCGACCTAGTAGCTAAAATGGGGCCTCGTTAAAACCTACCAAGGTAAAACCCACCATTGTGGGAAAAAAACCCTTGGCAGAAAAAAGTGTACCCCTCAATAAAAAAAGGCTTAGAATCCACCCGAGCGGCAAGTCTCAGAGCAGCCTGGAATACGAAATATGCACGGGCCGTGCATATAAGCATGCCCTTCCCGTGCGTGAGACCGAAGAAACAAGAAACCAAGAAGAAAGACGCACGGGACGTGAGAGAAGGCATGGACCACCCGTGCGTGATGTCGAACGAAGGCAAATTCACGCACGGCTCGTGCCATATAGCACGACCCACCCGTGCGTGAGTGCAAAGTAAAGGCACTCAGTAAACATCGAGGCACGGAATGTGCTATCATGAATGGACGGCTCGTGCGTTATTCCAAAATAAAGAATCTCATACCAAAATTACTTAATGTGAGAGAAGACTTTACCCACTACATCATCATGAATATTCGAATGAATGTCCTCTGCATCACATGTGACCAGTCCAAGTTGCAAGCCATCTTGGAGAGTTTATCCGCAACATGGTTCCCTTCCCTAAAAATATGTGATAACACAAAATCCATCTTGGAAACATAATATAGAGCCCAACACCAACGTCCGTAGTACTTCCAAGGAACCTTTAATGACCTCGAGGTTAATAGATCAGAAACGTAGATCGAGTCAGATTCCAGCCACAGCTTGCGTCACCCTCTCCTATAGGCCCGCTCAATTGCAAAGATAGCCGCCATAAGTTCCGCTTGGAAAGCAAACCCAATGACAATATTTTGGATAAAGCATCTCGTGAAGAAACCTCTGCAGTTACGATACACACCCGTAACCACACATCTACCTGGGGCTCCGTACACACAACCATCAGTATTAACTTTCATCCACCCTGGAAGCGGGGGATACCATCTCACGTCTAGCATCCATGGATTTGGCTGAATATTCCCGTTAACCTGCACTTTACGGAGACAGATTAAATCAAAAATAAAATTGGACATTGGACCCAACACCAAACCTGACATCTCGATGACAAATGCCCGAATGAGTATAATAGCGGAAGTAACTTGCGGCCTCACTCCCTCAAAAATCCAACAATTGCGAAAGTGCCAAATAATCCAAATTGTAGATAAATAAGCCCCTTTCCATAGCGCCGCAATTTGTGGACTAAATTGTAGCTGCATGACAAAAATGCAAAGATGATTAAACCCCCCGTCTAAAGGTAACCCCACTTGAAATGTGTCCTGAATCCATGCCCAAACTCCCGCTGCAAAATGACACGAGGTAAATATATGGTCCACTGAATCCTGAAACTCATAGCAAAAAACGCATGCCAAAGGTCCGCAAAATCCTCTTAAGTGAAGATTATCAATGACCGCTAGCCGATAGAAGATTGCTTTCCACACCACCATAGATCAACGAGACGGAAGATGAGAAGCCCAAATCCATTTTCCCCTTTCTAACTTCTGGAAAAGACTCTCGAACATATTGATATGCCCCCTTAGAAGAAATGTTGCCATCTCCCAAAGGACCCCATACCATACGGTCTTCCGAGTCAGGTGAAATAGGGAAGTGTAGAATATCAATGACTAGATCCGTATAAGCCACCAAGAAATCCTCCGTAAAGTGCCAGACTCCATCAAAGAAGTAATCCGAAATGTTCTGAGTAAAGTACCTATGAAATTCATCCAGAATACCAATACGACCTGCAATGCAATAGCCATGCTAGTTATCCAACCAGAAACAAACCCCCGAATTAAAACCCGAGATCCAATGTAACTGGGAAATAATATCCATCACCATAGGACGTAAACCCAACCCAATGGTCGAACCAATGTATAGCGACCGAGGAGCTCTGTCTATTAGAAAATGATTTCTAAGAAGGGCAAATGTCGGGCTGTCAGAAACAAGGATTTTCCAAGCCATTTTCATAAAAAACGCACAATTGGCCCAAAGCAATGAACGAATACCAAGCCCCCTTCCTCCTTTGGCACACCACATCGAGTCCAGTTCACAGTCACCGACCTTTCTTTATAGATATTGCCTGACCACACAAAGTTTTGAATAGAATGAACAAATGAACTGGTAATCACGGAATTTACCAGCGTAATGCGTCCAACCATCGACAAAGCAGTTCCCTTCCAAGTTTGAAATTTTGCAATGATTTTATCATAGAGAGGCTGAAAAGTCCGGATTCTCGGCTCCCCTATGAAAAGCGGAGCCCCCAAATAAGTAAATGGAATTGCACCCCGGGAAATGCCATAGTGAATTTGAATATGATTGATAAGACGTGCAGATATATTATCATTGAAAAAGACCTTAGACTTCGCAGGATTGAACACTTGGCCAGAAATATTCCCATAAGAGTTGAGGACCTCCAGAATACATCTGGAATTTCTCCAAGTAGCCTCACTCATGATCAAAATATCATCGGCATAGAGTAAACAAGGGAGGAACTGAATATTGCGAGGAGCACGAAATGGCGATAGAACTCCCTGCTGAAGCTTATGATCCAAGGCTCTAGCCAACACCTCCTCTGCTGCACAAAATAGAAGAGGAGAACGAGGGTTGCCTTGTCATACGCCTCTAGAGCATGAAAATAACCCTCTGGGCTTCCGTTAATAAGAATGGAAATGCATGCTGACTGAATCATATTCGGAGATTTGGAATTGCTCATAAGACAATTCACACCTTTAGAGGCAAGGGCAATACAATCATGAGTCTGCTTGCCAGGAATGAACCCAAATTGCATCTCTGAAACCAGCCTTTTAAGGATCGACCCAAAACGGGAGGCCAAAATTTTGGTGACAGTCTTAAATAAGAAGTAGAATAATAGGTCTAAACTCCTCCACCCTGTCTACTCCTTTAAATTTTGGCACCAGCACCATGAAACTAGAATTACACCCTGCAGGAAGGACACCCGTCACAAAAAAAGATCTAACCGCCGCTGTAATATCCAGCCAATTGTGTCCCAACAGTGTTTAAAAAAATGGCCACCAAATCCGTCAGGGCCCGGGGCGCTATCTGAACTCATCCTGAAAATTGTCTCTTTTATTTCCTCATCACTAGGGATGGCACATAAACAATTATTCTCCACTTCAGTCATTGTCCTGTGAATCAACTCATCAACCATGGAGCAGTCAACCCCCATGTGATGTTACTCAGTGAAGAGATTCTCATAAAAAGAAAGAATGTGATTGCGAATCAATTGCCTATCCTCCATAAGAACATCGACCACCATCCGTTGTCGAAGCACTCCCTTAGCTCTTTGCGTACGGAGCTTCCTATGAAAGAAATTGGAGTTTCGATCACCGTCTTTCAACCAATTGACCCGACTCTTCTGACGCAATAACTCGTACTGACAATTTAAAAGTCTAGCCAACTCTTTATTGGTCTCAATCTCATGTTGCATTAATGAATCATAATAACCATTGGAAGTAAAAGACTCTTAAACCTCTTTAAGCTTAATCCGAGCCTTCTCTACCTTCCGATGAATATCTCCAAAAACCAAAAAATTCCAAGTCTGGAGAATAGGACGTAATCGTTTCAGCTTCATCATAACCACGAGAATCGGATTAGAAGCTATGATAGGATCCTTCCAAGATTTGTCCATCACATCCCGAAAACCCTCATGTTGTAACCACATAGATTGAAAACGAAACGGGATCGCCCTTGTCACGCTAGCCAAGTCGCATCTCAAAATAATGGGATGGTGATCTGAACCATGACGCACTCCCACATACCCTTTCACCGTATGCTAATGGTTCAAAAATTATTGAGTGGCCAATATTCTATCTAGCCTGGCTTGAACTAACCCCGGAGAAGATCGAAAACAACTCCACGTAAATATGTTACCATCCATAGGAACCTGAGATAAATCATTATCATCAATAAACTGCCTAAACTCCCTACAGGCCATCCCCTGAGGTAGAGACCCTCCCTGACGTTCATGAGCACCCAAAATAGCATTAAAATCGCCAATCAACACAAAGTCTGTAAGCCCTAACGACTGAACATCCAACCATAATTGTCGTCGAGCTATGTAGGAGCAGTGCGCATGAACAAAACCCATGAAGAATCGCAAGTTATGGTATTTCACCTCAGAAAACAAACATTTTTCAGAATTGAAAATCACCTGAAATTGAAAATTAGGAGAACGAGAAAAAATCCAAATATCCGGAATACCATTAGATCTAAAAGACACACCCACCAGATTCATACTGACCGATTGCCAGAAATTATGATTGATAAAAGAAAATTGCACCATAGGCTCCGCAATAGCAATAATATCAGGTTTATGAACACGACACAATTCCTTAAGCATAGATTTAGAGGAACTGTTAATCCGTCTAATATTCCAATAAATGCAATTCATTGAGTGGGGGAAGAGTGGGGACGCACCTGCGTAGTATCATCAATACTATCCAAAAATATTTTATTTTGTTCTTCCTCGTCAGCCATGTCTGACCACCATTTTTTAGCAGCTGCTGCCATAGCCCTGAAAGTGTCCGATGGATCTGTTTGCTTCAAGACATAATCTGAAGGAGGATTACTTTTTGAAATAGCCTCGATAGCCCTGTAAAGAGATTTTTTATCCTATTGATCAAGACGATCAGAAACCACTATCGTCTCCCTTATTAGGATTATAAATCACCATTGTGCGATCGCTGTTGACTGGTGCATATGTATGAGCTCGAGCAACACCAGACAAATCTTTAACTATAGGGTCCCTCTGTTCAGGAACTATTGTATCCGGTTCCTCCAATATATTGAACGAGTTCTGCGTAGAAATCCCGGACGTAGAAGCATTGTTGCCCTGTGGGTTAATATGCCCTTTTTTATTTTTCACTTGCACCCAATTGGCAGCCGTCGCCTTCTCTATTCGAGT